>JAMRYI010000478.1:0-127606 GCA_029231635.1 Ditylenchus weischeri
ATCGTAGACCACCTTTGATAAATATCAGTGAAAAATTAGAAGTTTTAAACCACAAACGTTTTCTCGCCTTGCTTTTGGATCGAAAGGAATATTGCCACAGCTGTTTTCTTGAGCGTTAATGAAGTTTTCTGTACTGATAGATATACCTGAAAACTAAATGAATACGTGCTACACCAAAGTATTAGATAAAACCAGCAAACTATAGGTGATTGATGCCGAATTTGAAAAACGGCAAAATACGGCAAAATCGATTAAAAAAACCGCAAAAATTATTGTAGCATAATTTTGTCGTTTTTTGCCGTTCTTCAAATTAATTCTTTTTTGAAAATTTTTGCCGTTTTGTCGTTTTGCCGTTTTTGGCATCCATGCTTATTTGTTACTAGAGCTTGCCCGCCTGCGAACCGTTTTATTTTCACTGATATTTTAGTAGCATTTTTTTAATTATTTTCCGCTGACATTTTCACGGAAATTTTTGATTTATGTTTCACATATATTACTGTAGTATTTTTCAAAATTTTTGGTTCTTTTTCCACTTCTATTAGTTTCTTACAATTACATGATTTAAAAATCAAGAAAGGCTCGAATTTTAGGGGCTCGAATATACCGCAGGTTTAGCTGTTAACTGCCTCGTTTTGAAATAGCGTTCGTTTGTTGTCCTGT
The DNA here is from genome assembly GCA_029231635.1 of Ditylenchus weischeri. Lineage (NCBI taxonomy): Eukaryota > Metazoa > Nematoda > Chromadorea > Rhabditida > Anguinidae > Ditylenchus > Ditylenchus weischeri. The sequence continues at coordinate 661 of JAMRYI010000478.1, forward strand.
GGGGAGATTCATAAAGCATCCCTTTGCTGTTGCGAGTTTCACAAAAGCAAAATTTTTAATTACTGCGGCCTTTTGAAAAACTTCTAAAATGCTATGACACATAACCCACGATACATAAGGCATGAACTAATAGATATGAAACATGACACAAAAAATTGTGAATCATGATATAAGCAATTTTATAGAGCTGCTCTTTTGAATCAGGTTTCTCTTTTAATCAGTTTTGATACCCGACACTCTTTTTATTTTTGGTTTAATGAGCACTGCAACCCAGCTGCTGTCCACATCTCGCCAGACCAGCACTGGGTCACAAAACATTTTTCAGCTCGGGAGAGCGAATTGAGCATCTAAAACATGTCGAAAAAGACTTAAATTTAAAAAATTAAAATTTTAAATTCAATCCAAGTAGCTGGATGATTCACAAAAACCGAGACAAAAACAGGAGACTTGAGCATGAAATTTTTTGAGAGAAAACTGCTCGTCATGCTAAGATAACAATGAGAGGCAGCACAACTCTTGCTGCAGAATATTTTAGGAAAGATTTACCTTTATTCTCATGTTGAGACAAATTTGACCAATTTCAGTCATTCAAAAAACAATTTTGAGACACAAAAAATTTTGCTTTCACTTGTTAGGACACCATGGCTTTCAACTTTCACTTTCAACTTTCTGCTAAATACTTTCAACTGTTGGGATAGGCCCCAAATAATTAGAAGTTTTCCAGTGTGCTGATCTAAAGTACTAAACCTACCAGTTAGTGTGTTTCAATTTTCATAGTTTAAATATTGTTAAATTATAGCATCAAGCAAGTATGAGTCCCACTTGTTTCGAAAAGTTGGAAGCTTATGGAGAAAAACAAGTTGGAATCGATATCAAAGAAGCAATGGATGATCAAGCTTTTGTGGGGAAAGAAAAGACTATCACCAAACGGGAGCTGCCTCATCTTCGTTTTCTGTATGGTTTTGTAAGTAAAGATTGAAAAATACATTTCAACATCTCATGCTTAGCTATCCGCTGTCCAATTACACTTTCGGCACCAAAGATGCACAAATGGAGTTAGACAAGTCTGTGCAAGCTCGATTTCAGAGGATGCGCGTTGAGTTCGAACAAAGAGGCATGCGAAGAACGGTGGAGGGCGTTTTGATTGTTCATGAGCACTCTATTCCTCACATCCTGTTGCTTCAAGTGGGTGCATCTTTCTTCAAATTATTGGGTTTTACATTCGTTTTTAATGGAAATTAATTTGTTTTTGTTTTGCTTTTCTAGGCCAGGTGGAGAATTGAATGTGGGCGAGGATGAAGTGGATGGCTTGAAAAGAATTTTGACTGAGGTTAGTTACACGTATTGATTCTGTTAGTTAAGCGTTAGTTCTCTTTTTCGTTATAGACTCTCGCCAGGGATGACTCTTGTAAAGGCCAGTGGATTGTCGGAGACTGTCACGGCTAATTGGTGGCGACCTAATTTTGATCCTCCAAGAGTATGTTTTTTCGTTCGACGTTTATAGAAAACCCCGAATTTAGTATCCGTATGTGCCTCCACACGTCACGAAACCAAAAGAGTTAACAAAGCTGTTTCTGGTTCAATTGCCAGCCAAAGGTGCTCATCATCGTTTTTAGAAATTCATTTATCTTCATTTCTTTCAGCCATATTTACGGTGCCTAGAAATTTTAAGTTGGTTGCTGCCCCTCTCCTTGAATTGTTTGACAACACAGCTGGTTATGGTCCTCTTATTTCAAGCCTACCGCAAATTTTGAGCAGGTTAGTTTTTTGTCGTCTGCGATGGTATTAGGCAACTTTACTATTGTTGCAATTTAGATTTCAATTCGTCCATGTTTAGCTGCTGGCTTCACGAGATTTCAGTTTCAATTTTTGTTCTCAATGTGATAGATGATGTTGTTTAAATGTTCTGATGATCGCTGATAAACTTATTTGAGACTGTTTTTTTTTTGGAATAATTTTACTTGTTGTAAACAATTGCCATAGTGAGTGTGAAGATGTATGTATCGTGTGAATAGGAGGTTGTTCATTGCTATTAGTACGTAAAGAATATCTCTTAACCATGGAAAGGGTCATGTGGATACGTCGCATTTGTGGGGCTCGATTTGACTCCAAAAAGCACCTTTGAGAAAACAGTAATATAATTTAGGAAGATAGTATTCTCAGCTTCAAATTGGCATATTTGGAGGGCTTATGAGACAATACGCGGCAGAAATAATCTTATCTGAAGTGATTCACGTTCTGAAGTACGTGACCACATTGTGGTCATACATGAAGAGGTAAAAATTTTGAATTAGTAGTGGGTTGCATACTTGGACAGCCTTAGGATTTTTATCGATTTTTATCGAATTCAGAGACATGCATAACGCCATAAATTTTATCGAATTTTATCAATTTTATATATTTTGACAACCATGACTGACACTAACATGACATTTGATGTCAGTGTCATTTTAGATATCATTTTGAAACAGACATGTTAGTTTAAGTTGACATGTCCTTTCTGTCATCTTATCTGCTTATTTTGTGGTTTCCACATCTGTTTTATTTTGTGTTTGATTTTTCCGAATTCTTTAGTTATATCGTTGACGCTTGATTATTCTGAGTACTACCCTCACTATCACTCCACCCTTACTAATCTTTATATATCTTCAATGGCAACCAGACATTTTCTGCTATTAGCAGAATTTGTCGCAGGGCATTTTCTATTATTAAAACAATCGAACAGCGAAAAATCACACAGTTTTGTAGGTTTAATAATGGTTGAAATCCATCCTCAATAATCCTAATCTGCCTTTATTGTCCTGATCAAACTAAAGAAGGTTCAGATATTACCTTGATATTCCCCGTGTTGATTTTCTTGAAAAATGCCTTGGTCCCCCTGTTGTTTTGAAGGTGCTATTGTCTTTTAGGGGCCACAATTTGTCATATAAATATGCCTTGCTTCCAGTGTTTGGACCTCGTACTCGTACTCCGTACTCGTACTACGAGTACGAGAAGAAATTTCAGTGGTACGAAGTACGAGAAAAAAAATTGGAGGTACGAGTACGAACAGCGTCAAAATACAAGTATTAATAGATTAACTGACAATTGTTCACTTAGGGAAATTCCGTTTTGTGAAATTTTTATTTTGAAAATTATCAAAAAATTATATACAGGGTTATTCAAGAAATTGTAACACTTTCAAACTGCCATAACTTTTATCCCGGCACGATTTCAAAATTTTGTAAGCAGATCGACTCAGAATTTCATGGCAATTTTTTGGTATATAAGGTCAAAACCACGATTTTCGCTTGGTCCCCCCTGTTGTTTGGCTCCTGGTCTGTAGGTGGCCTTTGGATGGACAACAGGGGGGACCAAGGCAAATTTTCGAATTTTTGCAAAAAAGCGGCGGCGGTGGTGGCGGCGCACGTGGAGGCGGCGGCGGTGGCGGTGGCGGCGGCGGCAGTGGAGGCGCCGGTGTTGGCGTTAGCGGCAAAAACTTTGTGTTCTTGATTGCGCAAAAAGTGCACTATTTTCAAATGTCATAATTTCAGATTTTTTTTTAAATATCAACTGGACAAATAGTCAGAATAAATGGCTGAGAACGAACAATGAAAGATAACTAAATACAAAAATTTTCTAAATTTTTTCTTTGTCTTGTAAGTCTTTTCGCATTTGGCTGAGATATAGATCAACAGCTTCTTTTGCAATGCCGTTTATCTCTTTAGCTGTGAAGGGAATTGAACGTGAAGAAGCACTTTCGTGAATGTAACCAGTTGCTGCGTCTCGAGCATTCATTTCCAAATGTTTTGACCATGTTGTTCTAATAGCAGTGATGATTTCATTCGCACCTGTAATCCATGGGACTTTTGGAAAGCCAGAATCGAGGTAAAATACAAATAACTTTAGTGAGTTTATTAATATGACTTCATTTTTAGACATATTCCTCGATTTCTCAGATGGCTTTCGACATCTTACGCCAGCTACAAGTGCAGGAGTGGAAAGACTGTTTAGTATTATGGCTATGCTCTCTTCAGGGAGAAAAACTCCGACAGGACCAATTTTATTAAATAGTAAAACAATGCTTGTCTTAAATGGTCATCTTATTAAAATATGAAAAACTAGATAACTGGTTCATTCACTGTAGTCTTATACTAATAAAGCTTTTTTTTTGACGTTAACGCAATAGCCGGCGGCACTGCCGGCGGCGGCGTCAAAATATAAGGTGCCGCCGGCGGCGGCGGTGGTGACGGCGGCGCCGCCGGCGGTGGCGGCGGCGGTGGTGGTTTTTTAAAAATGCCCAACTATGCTCCTAACCACCCTCCTCCTGGCATCCTTGTATCTTCGTCTTGGGCACCTCCCCCTCCTAATACCGTCGTCCTAGGTACACCCTTTCTGGGTATCCTCCTCTTGGATATCCTCTCTTGGCTACCCTCCTCTTGACTACTTTCCTGTTGGGTACACTTCTTCTTGGTATCCTTTTTTTGGGTACCCCCCTCCTGGGTACCATCCTCCTGGGTATACCACTCATGGGTAAACCCCCTCCCCCTCCTTCTCTTGGATACACCCCTCCTTAGTATCCTCCTCTTGGGTACCCACCTCCTGGGTATCCTTCTCCTGGGTAAACCCAAACTTTCCTTAGAACCACCCTTATTTTAACGATCTTGTGCTCAAAAGGAAGCTAAGATATTATAGTTAAAAGTTTTAGTAAAAAAATTCATAGGTTTGCAAAATATAGTAAGAAATCGGGCTTGAACACTTAAAGCCACCCTATATCCAGGCTAAAATCCACTATCTCCAATTTGGAGGGCGACAAAAAAATTTTTAAGCAAGTTCAATCATACGTACTTGTGCTTAAAAGAAAGCTAAGATGTTGAACTTGAGGGTTCCGGAGAGATATCCGACATTAGTTTTTAAAAGACGGCAAAAAATTGGGCTTAAACACAAAAGTGGCGACAGACAGACACACCCGTTTTGCAATCTTACACAGCGAAGTCCGCCTCGGCTTGTAGCGTTTGGCTAATGTGGTCCTCTCAACTGCTGTCCTGCCAATCTTGCTGTAGAGCTGCGCATGCCTGAGCCGGAGGAGGATGAAGAAATCGGTGATGACCAACTTGGGGAATAAGTCTACCAAGGACGTCAAATGACTGGAATTCAAGAGAGAAATTGAATTGTTAGGGAATATTTTTGATGTGTACTTTGATGTTATCCGGTAAAATAAAGTCTATGGAGGTGTAATTGCTGTAGCTGTATATTGACTACGACTGAATATTTAGAGTTTAGCATGCCACTTGCTAAATTCTAAACTCCAAATCGATATTGTCTACGGCTAAATATTTAGAGTGTAGCATGTTAAATTCTAAATGTTTAGTGACTACCAAAAAGTAGAGTCTAAATATTTAGAGTTTAGTTTCCCATATTGACTACCAAATTGCCACTTTTATTTAGTGTCTAAATATTTAGTCACTAATTCGATATTGACTACGGGTCCAGCACCAATGTAGCAATTTCTTTGAAATTTTGACCCTACCGGAGTATACCCCCCCCCAAATGAAATTTTTTTAAAAGTGTTTCCAAACACCCTATATCAACCTAAAATTACCTGAGAAGTTCAAAAAGACATTATTTTTGTGTTCTGGTCAATAAAAAATTGAGTTTTGGGCATTTTGAAATTTCGACCATTTGGCTGTTTTACCATGTTTTGGTCACTGGAGCTGGGCAAAAAGAGCCTCTAAATGCATTTTTGATCAAGAGTCTTGCTCGGAATTATGTCTAAGGTAAGTGAGTGCGCGCATATCTAACCGACCAAGCCTGCGCCCCGAAGGGGCACGAAGAACTGGTTGCTGAGGTGAGATGCCCACACCCACATACCTTAGACGCAAATCCTCGAAAGTGACTCTGGATGCATAAAAATGTGCATACCAAGTTTCTTTATGCGGTAGGCCCCAGTTAACAAAACTATGTTCAAATTCCATCTTTTTGGGGCCAAGGTACCCTCAACATCTGATTTACTAAGTTATAATAAACAGAAATCAACTAAAAATACCAAAATTCAAGATTCTAAAAAAATCGACTTTTTATAGAAAAAAGTAGGTGAAAACATCTTTTTTATCGTGTTCAGCGTGTAGGAAATGCTTAAAAATGGTTAAAATGGTGTTTTGAAAAAGTTCAAAAAAAATTTCATTTGGGGGGTATACTCCGGTAGCGCCGAAATTTTTAAAAATTACAGAAAAATATCAATAGCTAGACGGTCTGAAAATAAAATAGACCAATTTTCAAAATTTTACGAAATGAGTCTGAGAAATTCCCAGTGGGATTCCCAAGAAATTTCAAAAATTTGAAGGGAATTCGAGAATAGTAATAATTCTCCGATTTGTTATCTACCGAAGAAATTGCTGGAGAATTCTGGAGAATTCTCCGAGAATTCTTCGTAGAATTCTACATTGCTCAGCCCTTCCACCTACCTCACGGCCTTTCAAAACGCCCGAAAAGCTGCATTTTGAGTTTCAAACAAATTTTTGCGGGAAACGCAAAAATACTCCAAATGTGACTAGAAAAATAAGTTCCAAACTTAAAATAAACTCTAGTTTTCACACGTCCTCGATCCAGCAAAGATCTCCTCCCATTTTTAGAGGAGATCCAGGGCTACATTTTGGTATATGACTTGTTCCTGATAATACGATTTTCGCTATTTTCGTTACGGTTGAAGTTTCATGTGACTTTCTACCTTATATTTGACGTAAAGTCTGCACTTTCGTTTGATCTGTACTCGGCGCCCGACGGCGATTTTTCGCCGCCGACCCGGCGCTCGGCGCCGGCGCCGGCGGCGAAAAAAATTGAGACGGCGCTCGGCGGCGGCGGCGAAGTTTTTCGATTTACAAGACTGGTCGGGAGGTTGTGTTGAACTCGTGACCTCGAGGAAAATCACCTTATTTGCATGGATGCCAAAAACGGCAAACGTAAATACCCCCAAATAACCCCCTTGAGTTTGACTTTAGCTAAACTCAAACTTTTTTTGAGTTTGACCTTGAGTTTAGCGTTTGTCTTTTATGCTTGATTTTAGATTGAGCTTAAGTTTTACTGTTGTTGTTTTTTCAACTGCTTAGTCAAACTCAAACTTTTTTTGAGTTTCAGTTTAGCTAAAGTCAAACTCAAACTTTTTTTGAGTTTGACTTTAGCTAAAGTCAAACTCAATCTTTTTTTGAGTTTGACTTTAGCTTGAGTTTAAGTTTGACCTTGAGTTTGAGGGTCAAACTTTTTGAGTTTGAGTTTAGCTTGAGTTTAAGTTTGACCTTGAGTTTGAGGGTCAAACTTTTTGAGTTTGAGTTTGAGCTTGAGTTTTGAAAACACTGATTATAATGTTGCAAATCTGTTGTTCGGCAATGTTTTCATTTTTAGTCTATTGATTAACTTGTAAGAATGAGAACCAGCAACCCGACCAGCAAAGATCCAGCAAAAGATCCAGCAAAGATCTCCTCCCATTTTTAGAGGAGATCCAGGGCTATATTTTGGTATATGACTTGTTCCTGATAATACGATTTTCGCTATTTTCGTTACGGTTGAAGTTTCATGTGACTTTCTACCTTATATTTGACGTAAAGTCTGCACTTTCGTTTGATCTGTACTCAAATTTTTATAGGAAAAGTTGTAAATCTGATATTTATGACCTAAGTCTACTTTTCGATTTTACGTCAAATGGGCTAAAATAATAAAAAATATACAAAAAAATAAAAGATTGAAGGTGTCGGGAGCAGTCTTGTAAACAGCGCCGGCGCCCGACGGCGATTTTTCGCCGCCGACCCGGCGCTCGGCGTCGGCGCCGGCGGCGAAAAAAATTGAGACGGCACTCGGCGCCGGCGGCAATGATAATTTGCGTAATGAGCAGTAATGTTATGAATTATCAATTGAATGCTTTATACAATTAATTTCATCAATTTATTTTTTACGAGCTTTTTGGCCCAAAAGTGATATTTAAGCAACCGGCATCGCTTGTATGACTAAGAAAGGGGTAGCTACGATCAGCGAAGAATGTTACCGTGTATGTAAAAATTAATCAATTGAAATGGTTGTTTTTCAATTGATTAATCAAAATTATTTAATTGAACTGGTGTTCACATTTACATAATCAAATCCATTAAATTAAAGTCTAAGTTGCATTTTATTAACCAAATGTAAATGAAATTGAATAGTACTGAATTACCGTCATGGAGTTGTAGATGATACCTTAACATAGTAGAAGACTTACCAGTTGAAAAAAAACAAGCACAGATACTTGAAACCGTTGCATTCTTTAGCCGCGTAGACCGACAATCGTTTCGTTATTGCATACGACCAATTCAGTTTCAACCCCATTGTCCAACAAGTTATCAAAACGATGCCCATATTTTTGCTTGACCTCTACTTGTTGTCTGCCTTTTCGAATCGTAGACCACCTTTGATAAATATCAGTGAAAAATTAGAAGTTTTAAACCACAAACGTTTTCTCGCCTTGCTTTTGGATCGAAAGGAATATTGCCACAGCTGTTTTCTTGAGCGTTAATGAAGTTTTCTGTACTGATAGATATACCTGAAAACTAAATGAATACGTGCTACACCAAAGTATTAGATAAAACCAGCAAACTATAGGTGATTGATGCCGAATTTGAAAAACGGCAAAATACGGCAAAATCGATTAAAAAAACGGCAAAAATTATTGTAGCATAATTTTGTCGTTTTTTGCCGTTCTTCAAATTAATTCTTTTTTGAAAATTTTTGCCGTTTTGTCGTTTTGCCGTTTTTGGCATCCATGCTTATTTGTTACTAGAGCTTGCCCGCCCTGCGGGCCGGTTTTATTTTTCACTGATATTTTAGTAGCATTTTTTTAATTATTTTCCGCTGACATTTTCACGGAAATTTTTGATTTATGTTTCACATATATTACTGTAGTATTTTTCAAAATTTTTGGTTCTTTTTCCACTTCTATTAGTTTCTTACAATTACATGATTTAAAAATCAAGAAAGGCTCGAATTTTAGGGGCTCGAATATACCGCAGTTTAGCTGTTAACTGCTTACTCGTTTTGAAATAGCGTTCGTTTGTTGTCCTGTGGGGAGATTCATAAAAGCATCCCTTTGCTGTTGCGAGTTTCACAAAAGCAAAATTTTTAATTACTGCGGCCTTTTGAAAAGCTTCTAAAATGCTATGACACATAACCCACGATACATAAGGCATGAACTAATAGATATGAAACATGACACAAAAATTGTGAATCATGATATAAGCAATTTTATAGAGCTGCTCTTTTGAATCAGGTTTCTCTTTTTAATCAGTTTTTGATACCCGACACTCTTTTTATTTTTTGGTTTAATGAGCACTGCAACCCAGCTGCTGTCCACATCTCTCGCCAGACCAGCACTGGGTCACAAAACATTTTTTCAGCTCGGGAGAGCGAATTGAGCATCTAAAACATGTCGAAAAAGACTTAAATTTAAAAAATTAAAATTTTAAATTCAATCCAAGTAGCTGGATGATTCACAAAAAACCGAGACAAAAACAGGAGACTTGAGCATGAAATTTTTTTGAGAGAGAAAACTGCTCGTCATGCTTAAAAGATAACAATGAGAGGCAGCACAACTCTTGCTGCAGAATATTTTAGGAAAGATTTACCTTTATTCTCATGTTGAGACAAATTTGACCAATTTCAGTCATTCAAAAAACAATTTTGAGACACAAAAAATTTTGCTTTCACTTGTTAGGACACCATGGCTTTCAACTTTCTACTTTACACTTTCAACTTTCTGCTAAATACTTTCAACTGTTGGGATAGGCCCCAAATAATTAGAAGTTTTCCAGTGTGCTGATCTAAAGTACTAAACCTACTCCAGTTAGTGTGTTCAATTTTCATGGTTTAAATATTGTTAAATTATAGCATCAGCAAGTATGAGTCCCACTTGTTTCGAAAAGTTGGAAGCTTATGGAGAAAAACAAGTTGGAATCGATATCAAAGAAGCAATGGATGATCAAGCTTTTGTGGGGAAAGAAAAGACTATCACCAAACGGGAGCTGCCTCATCTTCGTTTTCTGTATGGTTTTGTAAGTAAAGATTGAAAAATACATTTCAACATCTCATGCTTAGCTATCCGCTGTCCAATTACACTTTCGGCACCAAAGATGCACAAATGGAGTTAGACAAGTCTGTGCAAGCTCGATTTCAGAGGATGCGCGTTGAGTTCGAACAAAGAGGCATGCGAAGAACGGTGGAGGGCGTTTTGATTGTTCATGAGCACTCTATTCCTCACATCCTGTTGCTTCAAGTGGGTGCATCTTTCTTCAAATTGTGGGTTTTTACATTCGTTTTTTAATGGAAATTAATTTGTTTTTGTTTTGCTTTTCTAGGCCAGGTGGAGAATTGAATGTGGGCGAGGATGAAGTGGATGGCTTGAAAAGAATTTTGACTGAGGTTAGTTACACGTATTGATTCTGTTAGTTAAGCGTTAGTTCTCTTTTTCGTTATAGACTCTCGCCAGGGATGACTCTTGTAAAGGCCAGTGGATTGTCGGAGACTGTCTGGCTAATTGGTGGCGACCTAATTTTGATCCTCCAAGAGTATGTTTTTTCGTTCGACGTTTATAGAAAACCCCGAATTTAGTATCCGTATGTGCCTCCACACGTCACGAAACCAAAAGAGTTAACAAAGCTGTTTCTGGTTCAATTGCCAGCCAAAGGTGCTCATCATCGTTTTTAGAAATTCATTTATCTTCATTTCTTTCAGCCATATTTACGGTGCCTAGAAATTTTAAGTTGGTTGCTGCCCCTCTCCTTGAATTGTTTGACAACACAGCTGGTTATGGTCCTCTTATTTCAAGCCTACCGCAAATTTTGAGCAGGTTAGTTTTTTGTCGTCTGCGATGGTATTAGGCAACTTTACTATTGTTGCAATTTAGATTTCAATTCGTCCATGTTTAGCTGCTGGCTTCACGAGATTTCAGTTTCAATTTTTGTTCTCAATGTGATAGATGATGTTGTTTAAAATGTTCTGATGATCATGATAAACTTATTTGAGACTGTTTTTTTGGAATAATTTTACTTGTTGTAAACAATTGCCATAGTGAGTGTGAAGATGTATGTATCGTGTGAATAGGAGGTTGTTCATTGCTATTAGTACGTAAAGAATATCTCTTAACCATGGAAAGGGTCATGTGGATACGTCGCATTTGTGGGGCTCGATTTGACTCCAAAAAGCACCTTTGAGAAAACAGTAATATAATTTAGGAAGATAGTATTCTCAGCTTCAAATTGGCATATTTGGAGGGCTTATGAGACAATACGCGGCAGAAATAATCTTATCTGAAGTGATTCACGTTCTGAAGTACGTGACCACATTGTGGTCATACATGAAGGAATTAAATTTTGAATTAGTAGTGGGTTGCATACTTGGACAGCCTTAGGATTTTTTTTTTATCGATTTTTATCGAATTCAGAGACATGCATAACGCCATAAATTTTATCGAATTTTATCAATTTTATATATTTTGACAACCATGACTGACACTAACATGACATTTGATGTCAGTGTCATTTAGATATCATTTTGAAACAGACATGTTAGTTTTAAGTTGACATGTCCCTTTCTGTCATCTTATCTGCTTATTTTTGTGGTTTCCACATCTGTTTTATTTTGTGTTTGATTTTTCCGAATTCTTTAGTTATATCGTTGACGCTTGATTATTCTGAGTACTACCCTCACTATCACTCCACCCTTACTAATCTTTATATATCTTCAATGGCAACCAGACATTTTCTGCTATTAGCAGAATTTGTCGCAGGACATTTTCTATTATTAAAACAATCGAACAGCGAAAAATCACACAGTTTTTGTAGGTTTTAATAATGGTTGAAATCCATCCTCAATAATCCTAATCTGCCTTTAATTGTCCTGATCAAACTTCAAAGGTTCAGATATTACCTTGATATTCCCCCGTGTTGATTTTTCTTGAAAAATGCCTTGGTCCCCCTGTTGTTTTGAAGGTGCTATTGTCTTTTTAGGGGGCCACAATTTGTCATATGAAATATGCCTTGCTTCCAGTGTTTGGACCTCGTACTCGTACTCCGTACTCGTACTACGAGTACGAGAAGAAATTTCAGTGGTACGAAGTACGAGAAAAAAAATTGGAGGTACGAGTACGAACAGCGTCAAAATACAAGTATTAATAGATTAACTGACAATTGTTCACTTAGGGAAATTCCGTTTTGTGAAATTTTTATTTTGAAAATTATCAAAAAATTATATACAGGGTTATTCAAGAAATTGTAACACTTTCAAACTGCCATAACTTTTTATCCCGGCACGATTTCAAAATTTTGTAAACGCAGATCGACTCAGAATTTCATGGCAATTTTTTTGGTATATAAGGTCAAAACCACGATTTTCGCTTGGTCCCCCCTGTTGTTTGGCTCCTGGTCTGTAGGTGGCCTTTGGATGGACAGGGGACCAAGGCAATTTTTAAATTTTGCAAAAAAAATTCAGTGTGTATATATTGCCAAAAATTGCTGAAATTCAGTCTGTTTACAAAATTAATCGTGCTATAAAAGTTATGGCAGTTTGAAAGTGTTACAATTTCTTGAATAACCCTGTATTGTTGAAAAATAGCAAAAAACGAGTTTTTGATAGACTACAAGAGGTCTTTGTTTTTAAAGTCCGTCGCGAGTTCTCTCAGATATGCCGCGAGTTCTCTCAGAGACTTTGGCAGTCGGGATGACTACATCACCCGTTGAGAGAATGTTCAGCCAAATGACCCTCCACAGTGCGAATCACAAAGCAAATACTGGCGCTTCACGACTTAAAAGCCTTAATGTCTTTTAATAAAAAATACATTGAAAAATAATTTGTTTTGAACTGATTTTCAAATAACTCATGCGTTTTTTTAAACACATTAATAAATAATGCTTTAAGAAATAATTATTTAATAATAAAGTACTTAAAAGCACGGCAATTCTGACGGAAAACGGCTTCGGCAACATGACGACACTTCAGAATCGCTTGTCTCGAAGAGTCTTTTCACTTTGTGCTTCATGTGAGCCCATTGACCTTCGCATTAGTTTGTATGAAGTCTTAGCGGAATGCCTTCTTCTATGATTGTCCTACAAGTAAACAGTAAAGTATAATTTTTTTTTTGGAATATTCAATAACTTAGCAAAACTGCGCTTATGGCAAATCGTGTAGTGCTGGTACCCCACAGAACTTCTAATCCTCGTGCCAAGTTTCATATAAGCTGGCCATTCATCACTGATAATTGTTGTGCCTGGAAGAATATGCTTCCTGATAATTCGAAGAAGTATCTTCTTTTTTCGATCCTAACCGATAACCCGAATTGCAAATGCTCAGCCACCTGCACCACGTTCGACTCCGCCAAAGACCCACTGTGCTGCACCCTTTCTTCTGCGACCCTGATTGTATTTTCGTTTGCAAATCGCAGCTTCATCAATTTCGATGAATCGACCACAACCACCAAGCATTTCCTGATTGTGACAGTAGCTAAATAGAATAATTTATAACCCCGCTTCCTTTAAAATTTGATGTTTCCTAAACATACTTTTCGTAGATGTCGCGGCACATCGCAGGCCAATCAAAGTGTTGTAGCATTTAAACCAAGTTCCTTCACAAGATGTTGATTGGAGAATGTTTCAATATAAATCTTTTGTGTTTATCTTCGTCCCTTCTTCGTGGTGTCTCAAGAGAAGTCTCACAGGATCAAGTTCTTAAACCCGAGTGGTGGTCATTCAAGGTACTGTGACTGTTATATCTTTTTATGTTTTAATATAAATCTTTGTGTTTAGTCTTCGTCCCTTCTTCGTGGTGTCTCAAGAGAAGTCTTGAAGGATCAAGTTCTTACACCCCAGTGGTGGTCATTCAAGGTACTGTAGTATTTCTATCTTTCTATGTTTCAATATAAATCTTTTGTGTTTAGTCTTCATCCCTTCTTCGTGGTATCTCAAGAGAAGTCTCGAAGGATCAAATTCTTAAACCCGTGTGGTGGTCATTCAAGGTACTGTGACTCTTTCTATACCCAAATAGTGTAGCTGCTCTGATTCCTAAGAAGAATGACTTACATGGTGGTAGCGTCTGCATCAGTCTCAAGTCTCAGTTAGCTAATGTTTAAAACACCTCGAAGATAAAATTGTTGTACTCTCGCTGCTTTTTTATTGTTCTGTGCGTGTGTGTGCGTGTCATAAAGGCTTCTATTTCTAAAGAATTTAACGCTATGATAAAAAAAATGCGAAATTTCAATATTTTGATATGAAGTCAATGAAAATCCAAGCATAGACGATAACACAAGTAGTGTATTTAAACTAATAAAAGTGGAAAAAGAACCGAGAAAATCGAAAAATACTACGGTAATATAAGTGAAAAAAAAAACATAAATCAAAAATTTCTATGAAAATGTCAGCGGAAAATAATTAAAAAATGCTACGGAAATATCAGTGAAAAATAAAACCCGCCCGTAGGGCGAGCAAGCTCTAGTTGATTAATAAAAACGTTTGGCATCAATTTTGAATTTTTTGAAATTTGCGCAAAAAATCAACAGGGGGGACCAAGGCAAGAATGTGGCGCCCCAAAAGACAATAGGTCCAAGTACCAAAACACTTTATTTAAACGAAAACGGCGGGTCTAGAATAATTTCAACAAATAAAGTCTGTAGAGAAAAATTCCTTAGGCAAGCTGGCTAGACCTTGTTGAAAGCGATGACATCCACTGACTGAACGAGATCTTCGTTGGCAGTGATTTCCTCTTCCAAGCAGTCCGTCGAAATCTTTTCGTCCTCGATGATACAAAAGATCTGACAATTTGTGGGAGAGCCTTTAGTGTTTTTGTTTAAGTTAAAAATTTTCAAATGGGCTCAAATGGGAACCAGTACGAACTAGTTTCAACACAACCCATCAAACTTCAATAGTTAATTTTTTATATCAACCGTAGTATAATCAGTGTGGCTAGAGTAACTTTGTAACCTATTTCATTTTTATTCAATTTATATTGTTGACGGGAAAAATCTTCACGTGGACGAAAAAAAAACCATTTTAACGTGCCTTTCCTAGAGTTAATTTTTCCATACTTGCATCAATGATGAGTCGATCCTACCTCTCAATGGGTACTGATTTTTTTTCAACTTGGTCCCCCAGTTCTTTTTTTGTTCTTTTTAAGTTGAGGAATAGGTGAGGGTTGGGCAGCGTATTTTAGGATGGACCAAAAAAAATCTTAAACTCAAGTTTTAGTCTGTCCTAACATACGCTGGCCAACCCTCGCCCATGCCTGAGCTCACAAAATTACAAAAAAAAACAACAGGAGGGACCAAGTTAAAAAAAGTCAGTACCCATTGAGGCACTGATCGGTCGATAAATCTTTTTGAAGTGAGATAGAGAGTTGTCTTTGTCGAGTAAATTTTTTATTTTAGCACTACAACATTTTTGAAATTAATTCGAAATTTGCGGATGATTGTAAACGTGTTTAATGGAATCATAAATGCTTGACCTGTGCTGATGTGCCTTTTTCTCATGAAATCGTTCCATTTTTCACTCGTTTTGTGTCAATTCCAATATTGATACCTTATACTAAGTCTATAAAACTTATCGAGAAAGAAAAAACTGCTGGTCCCCAGCCTTTTAAGTACTCTTACAGGGTAGACTTTTTTGTGTTCAATTTTATTGAACCCTACCCGCTCTGTCACCTTCAAAAAGGGGTGGTATTTGATCTTAAAAATGCCGGCTGATTTCTTGAAAATGCCCGCTAATTGGAAACGCCCGCTAATTTCTGAAAAATGCCCGCTAATTTCTGAAAAAAGCCCGCTAATTTTTGGAAGAATGCCCGCTGATTTTTCGGGCAGGAATAGTGTGGGCCAAATCACTTCGGGACAATTCAATTTGGGCCAAAATGAATTCGGGTCAAATCACTTTGGGGCAATTCAATTTGGGCCAAAATGAATTTGGACCAAATCACTCTGCGACAATTCAATTTTGGCCAAAATAAAATTGCAATATTCGGTAAATATTTGCCGAATATTGCAAATGATCTTGGCGCAATTTGATTTTGGCCCAAATTGATTTTGACCCAAATTGAATTGTCCCAAATTGAATTGTCCCAAAGTGATTTGGCCCACACTACTCCTGCCCGATTTTACAAAAAAAATTAGCGGACACTTTTCCATAAATTAGCGGGCATTTTTTCAAAAAATTTTAGTGGGCATTTTTCAGAGATTAAGGGGCAGATTAACGGATTTAAATATTACCCTTTAAAAAGTCAGCACACTGTATATTCTCTATCAAACGGACATGCTCGCCTACTTTTAGGGAAATTGTTAGTTAAAAAAACTTTAACTTTGACATCCTTTATTAAAAATGAGGGTATGTCAGTATAAAAGAGATACGGTGTTAGAGCATTCAGGAAAAAAAGCAGCAGGCATAGGTAAAGGTCATATTTTATTCATAAACCTTTATAAATCGATAACAACTATCAACTTCACTCAAAAAACATGGCTAATCGGGATCCTCCTTTCTGCTGTCCAATATGATAGTGACTGGCCCATCGTTTTCGATTACAACATTCATGAAAGCACCGAAGCGACCATCCTAAAATTATTGTTTACATCGAGCACAACATCACCATTGATATCACTAAACGCACCTTGACTTTGCCGGGTGAGTATGCATCTTTAAGTTTCTGTAAGAAATTTTCGTAGAATTGAGGCGCTTCTTCGGAATTCATAGACCTGTGGAAGCTCGGTTTGTTGCCTTTCATGGATGCGTGGAGTGTAAACTGAAATCAGTCAACTACAATTTCGTGAATTAAAATCCAACCTGGCTAACGCAGAGAACTTCTAATTGGCGGTCTTTGACAGATTTATTCCAGCGGCTGCCATCATCCGGATTTTCAAATATCCTTAGATTTACAAGCTTTTTGACCATTTGATCGATGTCTTCAGCAGTATCCTCTCGCGAAAGACCGACAAGCACGCAAATACCTTGTCCGATGGATGATATCTATAAGAATGACATAACAATTTCTACAACTACTTGACATGAACAGGAAAAAGTTGTTGTCAAAAGAAATAAAAAAAACCCTACCAATTCTCCTCCTACCAATACATGCGCTTTTGATACTCGCTGAACTACTGCACGCATTGACTTTATAGAGGCTGGACTGTAATAAATTCAATGATAAATCGTATCAAACGTGCTTTTTGCATCACATCAAATTTTCAAAAAAAAAATGAAATTAAAAAATTTGAAAAAATGCATTGTGCCAAACACTGTTTTGTTCAAAAATAATTTATTTGTTGGCAGTTCTAAATTTTCACAGCTTTTTCGCAATATTGGGCCGTATGAAATGAGTGAGGATATGAGCAGTGCTGTTGATTTGGCTCGTGCGAGTCGCACGCAAGACAAAAATTAGGTGATCCAGCGAGCTATATGTCTCCCCTAATATAGCCATTTGGCTCGCGAACAGCTCGCGTCTAGTTTAATTTTGCCGAGCCAAACGCACAACACTGAATGCTGCATGAGCTAACATTTCCAAAAAATACCTGCCTAAAAAGTGAGGATGATAAGGCCGAGGAAAAATTAAGGGTATGTGCCCGTATCCTCATTCATTTAATACGGCCCGATTTGTCACAAACTTGAAAAACTATTGTAAAGCGCAATCATTATTCCAGAAAAAACTGTGCAAGCGATCAAAGTGTCAAGTCGGAAATGAACAATCCAAACTATTCGGAGTTCACGATGCCTGAACAGCCCGGTCAGCAACCATCTCAATGGTATACTTCTTCTGGTGCCAGCAGTGCTCAGTAAGTGGATGCTTTTTTCACGTGTTTGATTTAGGAGCAAATTTGTTTCTGATTGAATATTTCTGATTTTAGGTATTCTCCACCTGCTAATGTGCCTTTGTACAGTCATCAGCCGCATCAATGGTTTATCCCGAATAATGAGATTCCTGCTGCTAATGGTCAGTTTTTGTAACTATATGATTTTATCATTAGCTAGTGTGAATTTTCAGAAAGTCTCGAGGCTGGAGTGAATGATGACATCGAAAATGAACCTCCGTTGCTGGAAGAACTCGGAATAAACTTTCAGCATATCAGGCAGAAGACTTTGGCAGTATTAAATCCTGTAGGATCGACTTCTGCTGATGTAAGCTATTTTTAGCACATTATAACTCTAATCAATTTTTTAGGTGATTGTTGATCAGGATCTGGCTGGCCCTTTGGTGTTCTGCTTGCTATTTGGTGCTTCATTGTTACTGCAGGGGAAGGTAGTTCTAGACAGCCCAACCTTTTACTAGTTAGAACTTTGATTCCAGATCCACTTCGGCTACATTTATGGAATTGGACTAGTGGGATGCGTTGGTATCTATGCTCTGCTCAACCTCATGGCAACTGATGACAAGTCAATTTCATTTACGTGCACAGCAAGCGTTCTTGGCTATGCTCTCTTACCGATGGCTTTGCTTTCTATGCTAGCAGCTGTTTTGACTCTACAGGTTACACTTACTTTTTGGTTGTTGCTCGCAACCAGTATATTGGCTAAATTTTTTGAGATGTATAATGATCATAGGGTTGTCGATATATTAATAGATTCATCGAGTATTATTGAAATCGATCGATAACTCAGGGTTTTTCGATATTTATGATAATCCGATTAACGAAAATTTTCGATTTTTTGATACAGTCGAACCTCGGTATAACTGCACCCCGTAATAACGACACCCAAAAATTGACCAATTTGGTCAGCTTCGACTAAAATCTAGTCAAATAAACCCTCGATATAACGACACCTTGATTTAACGACTCCCTTAAGCCGGTCCCTTGTAGTGTCGTTATATCGAGGTTCGACTGTATTTCGATAATCAGAAAATTTCAAATCGATCGACAATAATCATTACCAAAGACCTTTATGCAGATAAAAAAAAGCACCAGCGTTTTTATAATTAGTCGCTGCCGAGCACTTTCTTCGCTTGTAACAGAGCTTTTGAGATCGACGTCTATAAAATCATCTTGTTTATTTTTTAATTTTCAGGGGTTTATCGGATATGTGATCGCAGGCACAGCTATCTTTTGGTGCAGCTCTTCTTCTTCCAAGCTCTTCTCCATAGCGTTGTCAATGGAAGGTCAGAAATTGCTGGTTGCCTATCCATGTGCCCTTCTCTACTCGGTCTTTGCTCTGCTGGCAATATTCTAGTTGAAACTATGGTGAGATTGTCATTGTTATAATTTATTGTTGTTCGGTATGACTTCTGTAACTGTGTGGCAAATAAAGAGTAAATAAAATTTTTTGGTGAATGTTTCGTACAGTTTGCTATCTTCAGTTTTTTTTCTAATATATTTATATACTTCCAGAGGCTGACTCCTGTGAGGCTAAAAATCTCACAGTGAAAAGGGTTTACCGTATTTTCTTTAATAATGATGGAACTTATGCACATTATAGGCCCCTAAAATATTTGCCGTTCTATTAGTGTTTTCTTTTTCAAAACCTTATTATAAATAAGTACTATTATTATTTAAAACTATTGTTTTTGAGTTTTGTATACAGGGTGTGCCATCATGTTTTTTATCATGTTTTTCAATGACTGAAGACTAGGGTAGTTACACAGTTAACTCGATTTTTCAAAAAAAATTCACCTTATTTCTTGTTTTTATGCTTGTTTTTATTGATATTTAAAATTTTGAGCAGGTCACCCCACATTTGAAAGCCTAGAATGTTGGCTACCCAACGGTATAAAATTTCTTGGTTTAGTTCACAAAATGTGTATATTTTATTACAAACACTTTCGAATTATTTCGAATTAAAAGTTCGAAAATAATTACAATTTGTAATAAAATAATTTGTAATAAAATATATACATTTTTGTGAACTAAACCAAGAAATTTTTATACCGTTGGGTAGCCAACATTCTAGGCTTTCAAACGTGGGGTGACCTGCTTAAAATTTTAGAGAAAAAATAGCATAAAAACTAGTGATGGCCATTTGGGCTATTGCGGGTTTGCGGGGCGGGTTTTGGGTGCTAAAATTTTGCGTGCGGGTTCGCGGGGCGGGTTTTAGAAATTTTTTAAGTGCGGGGCGCGGGGCGGGTTAAAAAAAATTTTCTTGCGGGTCCCGCGTTTAATTGCGGGTAGAACGAAAAAACACTTTAAAAAAGATAATTATTCAATTGAACGAGTGAAATTTCTTTACACAACCATAACAATAAATGTGATTAATAACTGTAGTTAATCAACGGGAGAGCCTTGTTCAAAAAGAGAATCATTTCCGCTGACTTTGGATCTAGACGCATTCTTCTGTGGTGATAAACATCTCTAGCCGCCGAAAATAGCTGCTCGCTTGCAACACTCGTAGAAGAAGCCGAATGATATTTCCTTGCAAGAGTGGACAAAATAGGATAAAGATTTTCGTTCTTCTGTAAATAGTAAATTTTATTGCTAATCGGAAACGTTTTCTAGAAATGTATACCCTCCACCACGCTAGAATATCTTCATCCGGTTCTGCACATCTGTCCTTTACATACGCATCTATTTCAATATTGACTGAAGTATGAGGATGAGTGACCGTTGGCTGAGCGTGGAAACCGAAACTGAAGAAACAAGGCTTGGAAACTCATCTGAGATCCATTGCTTCACGTGCTCCACAAAGTCAGCTTTATTAACGGCAAGTTGATCTCGAAACCGCGGATCCAGAAAAGTGGCAAGTGCGTAAATCCTGAAAAGTATACAATAGGTTGTATCACAAGTCTGTTTAATGTAGACGAACCTTT
The DNA here is from genome assembly GCA_029231635.1 of Ditylenchus weischeri. NCBI lineage: Eukaryota > Metazoa > Nematoda > Chromadorea > Rhabditida > Anguinidae > Ditylenchus > Ditylenchus weischeri. Next base: position 21,412 of record JAMRYI010000478.1, read on the forward strand.
TTACTCCCAAGTTGCAAGAATTTAACCGCAATCATTTCTCTCATACGCTTTCTGACATCAGAGAAATTACTGCCTTGCTCAAGCTTGACATCCAGAAGCTTTCCAACCGGCCATTGCTCTGATAGAGTAGACGAATCAAGGCAGAGTTGTTTCGTCGCCTCTTCGAATGGATTCAATATTTCGACAAGTTCCTGCAGCTGAGACCATTCTTTTTTTCCTCCAGGCAAAGTTCTCTCTTGTAGCGAAGGCAGAACACTTCAATTGCTCGTCTTTGCTGACACAAACGCCGGCTCATATCGTGGGTGCTGTTCCAACGAGTTTCCACATCCTAAACTAGAACACCTGCTCAACGCATCAGCTCTACTATGACTAACCTGAATCAGTTTCTGAACCGGCAAATTTTCTTTTCTTTGCTCCACTTCCAACTTTTCGTAGGCCTGTAAAGAGTGACTAAAGTGAGTGACGATGGCACGAGCGCGCTTCAGAAGAGTTGATATTTGCGCATCGTCAAGGACGCTCTTCTTCACGATCAGATTCAATTTGTGAGCCGCGCAATCGGCATGATCATATCCGCCTACTTCAAACGCCTACACAAAACAGAAGATATAAATTTAAATCACGCAGTTGCATGGATACCTTTTTCATATTGGCCGCAGAATCTCTCACAAAGACGTGGCATCGATTGTTGGAGATAGACCACTCGTTGAGCATAGAGAAGAAGACGACATCATTGATTCGTTCAGCTGTATGGCTTCCACGGAATTCACGAATGCATAGCACGTACTTTCGGCGAGTCCAATTCTTGTCGATACCAAACGCCGTAAGACTAGAATAAACTAAATCGTATGTAAAAGCTGTAAAAAGTACATGCCTAATAAATGCCCCCGTCTGGTTAGACCACATGTCGGATGTAAAGGAAAGGCTCTGACATTCATCAAGCTTCGACTGAACAGCAGCTTTGACCAGCTCGTAAATCTTCGGCATTGCCCAATCGGAGTAATGATGTCTGCCTGAATTTTAGTAGATGTGAATCTATTTACTAAAATGCTAGGACTTTTACCTTTTATTTCTGCTGATTTGATTTGGAACAACGCTAAGAATGTAGGTTCATCGACAATAGAGAACGGTTGGCAAGTGCATGCAATATAGTGAACTATTCGGCGATCGACTGCAGAGAGATCGTCTAAAGCAAGCTTACAAAATTGCATAGTTACTCAAAGCTGCTCACATTTCGGCAAGATCTTCACAAATTTGTCCATCGAGTTTTGGTTAGCTTTGAGCTTGGCTTCTAATTCATCGAGCACTTTTGCATACTGAGGATGAGTCCTTGCATGGCGCGTTAGGCTTGATGGGCTCCGGCCACTCAGCTTGATGACTTCTCCACACTCCTTGCAAGAATAATCAAAATCGGATCCTCCATCTTCTCAAAAGAGCAAGCTTCCAAACGAGAGCAGACATTCTGAAAAAAGGAGACATAACGAGTACATACACGTATGTATATAAAATTTCTTTATTATGACTCATGCTTGCGTACTTTAACAATTGATTTTATCCAGTGTTTGCTGAAAAACTTGTGGGGCAACCCGCGCGGGTTCTACCCTCCGCGTGCGGGTTTGCGGGGCGGGTTCAAAAAAATTTCCAACTGCGGGGCACGGGGCGGGTTTTCGAAAATTACCAAAATCGTGCGGGGCGGGTTACCCGCGCGGGTCCCGCCCCGCGACCATCACTAATAAAAACAAGAAATAAAGGTTGTATAAAATTTTGGGGGCCTATAATGTGCATAAGTTCCGATGGCCGGGCCAGATCCCGATCCCGATGGCCAGATCCCGGGGTCATTATTTTTCAACCCCTCTCCGAGGGGGGTCATTATTAGAGAGGGGGTCATTATTTTTCAACCCTATGGCGCCGAAGGCGCCGCTGAATTTTTAAAATTTTTTTGTAAAAACTATGAAACCTTCGTTGCATTTTTGTTAATTTTGTAAAAAAATTCGTTGTTCAATGGCTCTTACATTACACATTTGATTGTCACCTGTTCATTATTCAACGGTTCTCGCTCATTTGTTCAATAACTGTCTTATTTGCCGCTTTTTAGAGAGAAACAAACAAAGCAATGTAGGAGTAGGCGGAGGGGTGGAGGCTGCCCTTGTCTTTGTGGAAGTGAACCCGAATAGATTCTCTTCTGTTTCGTCTTCATATTGATCTAGGTTCATCTCCTTCTGGTGATCGCCTCTGTAGGCCGTCTCTTCCGCCTGTTCACCGATTCGATTCGATCCTCATACTAAAGTCGATCAATTAGGCAGGTTAAGGGGATTATAAAAGATGAATACCATAGCTATGATGGCCTTGGAGAAGAGCTCTTTGCTTGAGGTAGCTTGAGGAGTTGAGGTAGCCAATTCTTCTTGTATCCAAGATAGACGCTACCAACCAAATAGGATCAGATCCATACCAACCCGAGTTGATAACATGAGTGAAGCGCCTATTCATCACCTCGACCAGCTGTTGACACACCTCGGGAAGAATCTTGAGGGTCTGAAAAAGTTAAAGGATGTAATACTCATTTAGATCAAGATCACGGGTTTATACTCACCGAGAGCTTCTGAATGAGTTGCGTCTGTGACCCATTGAAATGCATCGTCGTGCTGGAAACCGAGGCGAAGGAGCTCATGCTTGACAACCTAAATACACATTTTGAGAGAAAATACCACATACAAATACCGTAAATCCTCTAATATAAGACCCCCCCTTTGATTCAAAATCGTGTTCTTGGCATTGTATTTTTGACCCACTTTTTGAAGAATGCTCTTATGCAAATTACCACCTATTTTGTAGCTCATTTCACTGGCTACAAAATGGGTGGTAATTTGCATAAGATCATTCTTCAAAAGGGTCAAAATACAATGCCAAGAACACGATTTTGAATCAAAGGGGGTCTTATATTAGAGGAATTACGATAATACGAGAGATTCATACCTCAGCAATATTTAGTCCAGTGTGACGGTCTATGAGTTCAACAATGTCGAGAGCGTAAACTTCGGGCTTGTTAGAAATGGAGTTGAAGAGATGGGCGATAATTCCAAGATAGCTTCGCTTCATGTTTGGAGTAGTAGCGATATCCAGGCACACGGTCATCTTTGATGTTGATGCATTGATTCTTTTCACAAGTGCTGCCAGTAGAATCTTGAGCTCCTCCTTCATGAGATTAGTAAGCGTTTGTCTACAAGGAGCATGGAAACCGGGGATGTTGGCAGCAAACTTCTAAATCAGGTTAATGTATTACTATAGGACCTTTGGTAACTACTAAACAATTAAATCTCACCTTGAACCACTTGTTCTCCACACAAGAATTTGTAGTAGTTGAGGTAGCGAAAAAGAGAGCGAGTTGACGAGAGGGCTTCTTGGCGACGGAAGTAACACAGGGGAGTTTAGGCTGCAACTTGTCATCAATCTTCGCTCCTTCCACCTTAAAAAATATTCATTAGAGACCGAATAAATTGACATTTAGTTACACAATTTATATTACCTGCTTCCAGTAATTTTTATGTGCTCGCTTGAAGTGGCGTCCGGCGTTATCACTAGCAGAGCAGGGTTTCCCACATGGTTTCTCCATATCCTTAGATTGATAGATGCAGCGACCATTGACGATGAATTTGGCATATCCCTCTGAAATTGGTAGATTGCTAGAGACTGTGGAAAATATGGATTATATAAAACTTACTCGATCCGGTTGTCTTCTTTGTTATCCTGCCCGTCGATATCTTGTTCGCCCTATAGCCTTTCTCCGACGGGTTCTTCGTCATCACTTTTATCTCTGGAGTGTGGTGCGCCATATAGCTCGTCTTCTCGAGATCCTCGTTTGCCGAATTTGGAGTACGGCGTACCTCTTCAAAACTATTGTCCACCCTATGGTGCGCCTCACCGAGAACATCATCAAGTTATTGTTTGGAGTAAGATTGGTTTCCATGGCTTCTAAAAGTATTTGTCGTTTAGATAGATGAGATGGATAGCGGGAGAGGTACGCGAAAAATGAAAGGGATGAGAAAAAAGTAAACAAATTTGGTCAGCAAAACAGATGGCGAAAGACTCTAACTCATCACTGGATGAGTTAGTTTTGAGACAAAATGTTTGGCGTTCTGTTTTTGATAGTACCAGCCGGAGGTTGCCGGAGGTGATTTTTCATCAGCCTCCCCTTCCACCTCCACCCTCCATACCCTAAAAATTTTCACCTCCCCTTCCACCTCCACCCCCATAGTATGGAGTCCATACCTAAAAATTTTCACCTCCCCTTCCACCTCCAACCCTCCACCCCAAAATTTTTTCACCTCCCCCTCCACTTCCGAACTTCCGGACCGGAGGTAAAAGGTGGAGGTTAAACCTCCCCTCCTGGAGGTTCCTTCAGGAGGGGTTAACAGCTCTGCTGTCTACCTGCATTTCAACCTTAAATGCTTGAAAAATACTACCAAAGAGGGTCATCACCGAGTCATTGAAATCATGTTGGATTACTAATTCAACTGATCTCAGTGAGGACAATAAAATACACTGCTTCGAGAAAGATACTCCAGTGTCTTCTGGTCGAGGCAAGTTGTAAATGATGCGGGAAGAAAAGTAGTTGTTTGAGATAATGGGACGAATAGACTTTGGTGAAGAAGAAAATATGTTCGATGATAGTGATGCGTTCATTGAGTGCTAAATTGTTTGTTTGAGTACTTGATAAGATGTGAATTTGGAAGTGCGAGAAAGTTGAAAAATAGACGGGCCGACCCGTCTATTAAAGAGAATACGGTAATCTACTGAAAACTTCTTGTTTTTTTCAGAATTTCTGCCATTAAGAAAGGTCAGATTATAAGTGATATGATTACTGAAGAAGATGATTCATGCTGGACAGTTCACCCTGCTCCTGGCTTCGTCGTTAAATTCAAGGATGTAAAGTTTCGTCTACAAAGTGTTCCTTTTGTAATCGTATTCAATTCATATTTTTAGCCACGCTACCTTGACTCAGTTCATCAATTGAGGATCGGATGCAACCAAGAGTCTATCTCTTTCAAAAAGGTTTTCCTGAATATTGCCCACTGTATAGAACTGCCAGCACCGAAACAGGATGTTGATGAAGTATCTTTTTTCAGTAATTTCTCTTATCATCTTTACCATTATTTTGCAGGATGAAGTAGCTAAACTGCTGGGAACCGAGGACTGCTTTAAAATTCCAATTAGCCTTAGTGAACTTGATCAAGCAGTTGACAACCATGGCGAAATTGTTCCAAAAGTATGTGTTTTTCCATATCATTTTTATAGCTTTTATTACTACAATTTTTTTCAGGTTGATGTGCTTGTCAATTCGACCTTCTTCCACAAGAGAATCCAGCCATCCGAGTTCTTCCGGCAGTTGTTGGTCATGACTGTTGTTCAGGTGATTTTTGGGGTTTTTAATTGGGTCGCAATCGGTGGTAGAGAGTCGTAACATTGCCATTTTACCAAAGATTTAACCATATCTTTGTTTTCAGGCTGTGGAAGCTCGCCATGGGATTATGCTCGATACCGCCAAGCAAGTCATCCTCAGAAACAAGAAAGTGATAGGAGAGTTGAATCCACAAAGAGTGAAAAAGAAGCCAAATGAAACATTTGAGAAAACAGCTGGCCAATCTAATATCCGAGAAGTTAGCACTCTGCCTAGTGGATCTGGCATTGAAGAAATTCAAGGAGCAGTGCATGAACCTGTGAGCATTCTCTTTGTGTCTTTACCGTGACGAAATAAACTTTAATTGTTTCAGAGCTCTCTTAATGTTCTCGATAAATCTTCTCTGGACAGCAAGCAACCAAGGAACTATCGAGTACAAATCCTTGATGGTCAACAAGCTGATATTCGCATAAAGATACGTGATGCAAGCGGTGAATTGGTCCATGATGTCAAAAGGTGACTGCTTGTTTGCGCTGGATAAAAGTTTATTCCTTAAGCCACGGACATGTAGTCGGCTTGGTCTCCCCATGTGATTTTGGTTATTTAGAGCAGCTTGGTCTTTGGTTCTGTAAATTTTTGAAAAATGGACCTATGCAAATTTCGAATTTATTAGAGGCGTTTGGAATAGCTTTATAGTGTTTTGTTACATTTCCCAAATTTTTATTTTTCAGACTTACTTTAAAGATGAACGATGACCGATGTGCAGTGATACTGGATGGATCGAGAGCAGTGGCCGACTTTTTCCTTCCTTTTTACTTGCTGGATGAAAAAGCCAAGTGTGAATTTAACGCTGCTGCAGCTGTTCTTATTATCAAGTGCCCTGTAGACTGGAGACATCAGAAATCTACATGAAAATCACGATATTTTACTGTACATTTTTGTTCATTTTTCGCTTAATCGTTAGTCGTTGCTATGCATAGAATAAATTCTGCATGGTAGGGGAGAGAGGGGGTGGAGCGGTGGGGAGGGAGGAGGCCAACCCTAGTCTCTAACATATGAAAAAACACAAAGTAAAACTGAAACAAGAAGTATGGTCTTCTCCCCTCATTCTACCATACGATTGCCAAGGTGCACACTCATTGTCTATTGACTTATTGCCTCTTAACCATGCTGCTGCTGTTTTATTATTTGTATCCAAAGTTATTTCTATTACACCTTCCAAGAACATAATGTCACCAAACTATTCAATATTGTGTTCAACTATTTTATTGGTTGGTTCAAGCCTAAGCCAAGTGATAATCTGGGAGGACAGGATCAATGAGTAGGTCTTATGTTTCATGATCTGCTGTCCAAGGATTTCAGCAATGCATCTTGCTTAAATAAGAAAAGTTTTTTTTTTTACAAAATCACATAGTGTGCTGAATCCGCACAATATTTCCATCCACTTCAGAAAAGGTTGCATCGATTGAGTCAAAAAGGAAAGGCTTCGGAGTGTGAACCACCACACTGATTATCGTGTTGCTCCGCACATCAGTCCATCCATCTGAGGAAATAGCGAGGAAGTCTGCGTAAACATAGAGAAAAGCTATTTCGCAAAATCTAAAAAAAAACTTGTTGCACGATTCTTCTACATTCTTTTTGACTCGCTCGAATTCCGCTGGAATTAGAACCTTTGCAAACTTTTTCTGACGACCTGGAAGTTTGTACGATGAGCTTGACGAATTTTTTGAAGAACGGGTTGAACGGCTCAATGTTTCCTGTAGCAAAACTCTAAACGAGAACAATTTTAATCGAGGAAGAGGGAGGAAATCTAACTCAAGTCAGAAAATGTCACGCTCATCCTGTTCATCTCTTGAAATGCTTGGAAACCATTGCTTGAGAGAACTTGTACTTATTTGCGAAGAGACAGCTGATTCCGACAACTTGACCTTCTTCAATAGAGGCGACTCGCTTCGGCTTGGTAGTTTTCTTCAGCAGACGGTCGATTTCCTTCCTTTCCGACTTGCTTGCAGGTCTAAAAATTGCGATGAAAATCAAAGGCGTAAACTTATTAAGCCTTCAAATGTTTCTTTATTCTTTTGGGGTGACCGGCACAGCGTTCTTCACAGAACATGCAGAATCATACTATCGCCGATTCTTCTTTTACGCCCTTGAAGAACTTCCAACACCAAGATAAAGGCTTCGTTTGCTTTGGCATTGATCTGGAAAAACCATTTGAAACAAGAAAAAACAAGGTCCTCTTATCATAAAAACAAGAAAAGAAGGGAAAATACTAGAATTATAGAACACATAAACCACTTGATTTCTTTGAGAAACGCCTGTCTATAACGAGAATCATACATAATTACAGTTCAGGACATAAAAGATATATAGTTTCAGCATCGCTAGCTTCTCATAATCTGAAATTACCAGTCAAAGCGACACCGGCGACAGTAAAACTGACCAGCAATGTAAGGACAGCAACTGCCACACAGATTCGACCCTAGTTGGATGAAGATGATGATGACCCACTCTGCTTTCCATCTTTCTTTTGGTATTTCAAAGTGTATTGCGATTCCTTTATAAAAAATCAAAAGACATCTGTAAGAATGGACCACCCTCTCAAAAACGGTATGTCGGAATTTTTTTCTATTTTTGCCTATCTTGTAGTGAATTTCATGGGGAGTACGAAACCGTTGATTTTTTTTCTTTCTAAAAGTTTTTTTGAGAACCATGCATTTTAAGAAAGTCAATTGTTGGGTACTCAACATTTTGACTTATAAACCTCAAATGGCTCTAGCTCATTTTTTCTAGAATAAACTTTAACCACATGATAGCTCATTTTACTCCTTAGAACTTGCTCTTTTAAATAGATGCAGTCCTTTCCGGTTGACCATCAAAAATATTGGACAACTGAGCGAAAGTTTGAAAAATTTACACTTCGCCAAATCTTCAATTTGGTCAAAAATGCCGTTTTTCTCCACTTTTTCGTAAGCTTAAGCATAAAACAAATTCCATATTCTTGCTCAGCCCAATCAGCTGAATAAAAATAGTGTAAAATATTCTCTAAAGGAGTGCCAACCTTTTGAAAAAAAAAAAGATTTTTAGAATAAAGGTTGCCAAAATTCGAAGTGATAATTTCCGCAAAACTTTTTGTTTCGGCTTTCTTTTTGTTCAGCATGCTCGATTTGCTTATAAAAGGAACCTGAACTGAGAACATGGACAACTCAGCTTTTTGACAACTGATCTCGAAAGAAATTCAGATATAGGACAACTCATCACAATTATTCTAATCTTTTTTGAATACCAGCCCAATGCGGAATTCGTTTTTAGGACAACTGGGCCCAAGTAAAACTCTGCTTTTTGACAATTGGGCGGGAAAATTTCGAATTATGGGACAATTGACTTTAAATAAGGTCGGATTTATTGCAAATGGAGCCTTTCTGTGTTTCAGTCTTTTCGTGCTGTCTTTTCGTGTCATTTAGGTTCGTTTCTCGATCTTAACAACCTTTACATACCCCATTCGTGTCTTTTGACTGTGCACTTTCGCACAATATTCAAAAATTTGCCCAGTTTTTAATTTAAAAATCACCATCGTACGTGAAATTGTCTGACAAATCCTGTTTGATAAGACCTAAACTATGATTTTACCTACCCGAAACCCCAAACCAGTGGTGAGGACTGATCGGGTAGGTGGATATCTACTTGGATGTCCTCAAAATAAAAAATTAGTCAAACTTTAAAATAAACCATCTTATCATACGTAAACTCCTGCAGAAATTTCGGTTTGATAAGACCGAAATTACGATTTTACTCACCCGGAGGCCGAAACGCAAGGTAGGAACCGATTGACCAGGTGGATATGTACCTGGATACCCTGAAAAATATAAAATAATGAAAATTAAAAGCAAACCAACTATTTTGACGTAAAATCCTGTGGAAATTCGGTTTCGTAGGACTGAAATTTTGATTTTGCCAACCCGAATCCCGAAACCCAAAGTAGGTACTACTTGGTCAAGTGGATATCCACTTAAATTACCTGAAATTTTGAAACATAGTAAAAATAAAAAACAACCCACTTTTTAAAACCTAAAATCGTGTGTTCAACCGAGTTCGACAGGGCCAAGTTGGCGATTTTACGCGCCCGAACACTATCTGGCCTTTGCCTGGCACACCCATTTATCCTAAAGGCATTCTTATCCATCCACCTACCCATTCTTCTGGCATAAAGTATACACGTAATTTAAAGGTAGCCAACTGCTGCTTTGGGGTTCGCATGAGTGAAATCGCAACTTTTCCCGTGTGAAACCAGAGTTCTCATGCAATTTTAGGAAATAAAGAGTGTTTTGTTTTTAATTTTGACTTAATTTAATTATTTTTAATTTTCCACGTTGATATCCACCTGTCCCTTGGATACCTACCCTGGGTTTTAGTATTCGGGTTGCAAAAAACTTAGTTTTGGTTCTATTTAATTACCCAATTTGACACACAATTTAAAGATAGAAAAAATGGTTTGATATTTATTTTAAACAAATTTTTTTCCAGCCCAACCAGGTGGATATCAACCTCCTATCGGTACCCACCCCGGGTTTTGGAATTTCGGTGGCCAAAATCACAATTTTAAACTTATCAAACCCGATTTTCCGCACGATTATACATATCATAGCAAGGTTTTCTTTTCAATTAAAAAAAATTATTTTTAGGCCATCCACGTGGATAAAAAAATATCCTGACCACGAGGTACCTACCCTGGATTTCGAGGTTCGGGTGGGTGAAATCGTAATTTTCGTCCTGACAAACCCAATTCCCCATACAATTTCGGGCTAGGAAAAATGGGTTGTTTTTAGTTTTATTTTTTAGGCTATCCAGGTGGATATCCACCGACCAGGTGGTAACTATCCCAAGTTTGGGGTTTAGGTGGGCAAAATCGTAATTTTGGCGCTAACTAATCGGTTTTTACAATTCAATTTTAGATCAAGATACGTGTTTTGTTTTTGATTTTGGCTAAGTTTTATTTTTTCAGTGCATTCAGGTGGATATCCAAACCTATAATAAAGAGTAATATTGCACCCGTCACCGACAAACGCAGGCAAATATTTATCAAATAGACAAAGAATTGAATATAAAACAAGTGCGTCTAACCAAAACAGACAAAAACATAGCTCGGAAGCATTCGGACAGCTCGGACCAGCTGTCCGAATCTGAATTGTCCTATATCCGAATTTCTTTCGAGATCAGTTGTCCAAAAGCCGAGTTGTACGTGTTCTCAGTTCCCCGGGATCCGAGTCCGCAGGCACCCGTTTGGTTTTGGCATTTAAATAAATCGCAAAAAAAAACATGTTATCAAAATGTTCATTTTCGTTAACTTGACACTGTATTCCAATGAATTTGTGAAAAACCACTTCAACGAAAAAAACAAATGCACTATCTTGTAGAGCGAGAAATTTATATCTGGGTATTCCCGTCCGTTAACTGTTCTTAATTCTCTGAGGTTCACGGACATGACGCAACAATAATCTCGACCCTCCAAAATTCTCCTGGCAGCTTCAGCTTCTTGACCAGGCCCGAAAAACACAGGCTCTTGACCATCCTCGTGTATAGGTAACGAATACATTGTGTACGACTTATGGACAATCGGAAAATTCGTGATGCAAGTATACGCCTGGCACGGTCCCATATGCACAACTTACTTGAAGTGGTGGTATTCGTCATAATATACATATTCTATTCTATTTGCCGTGCCTCTTTCACGTCTAACATATATGTGAGGTCGGCCTTTAGTCAGATACTCTGCACACACTTTTGTCCCATACTGGGCAACTTGATCTTCATAAACATATTATATTTTTAAATGGCAGTCAAAAGTCTCGAGCATAAATCGATTGTGTAAAGCAAACTATTTTTTCTAATATAAAATCGTATGAGAAACTGTCTTTGACAATACCAAAATGCCGATTTTAGTCACTTGAATCCTAAAACGTTGGGTAGGTACCACTCGGGCAGGTGGATATCCACCTGGATGTGCTGAAAAATAAAAAACCACACTATCGTAAATGAAATCATGTGACAAATTTTTATTTATCCGAATTGTTTTCGGGCTTATTGTATCATCTCAGTCGTATATGTGCCAGCTGTCCGAAGCTGAGTTGTCCTATATACGAATTTCTTTCGTGATCAGTTGTCTGAAAGCTGAATTGTCAAGAGAATTGTTCAAGAGAATAAACTGGGCTAAATACAAAGCTTTCATGATTACGTTATAGGGAGTTTTACGTTGAATATAGTTACGTTGTATGGAGTTTAGACTGTACCGAAAATTCGCCTTGGTTTCCCTGTTGTTTTTACAGTTTTCGGCTTGGCCTTCCCTTTGTGTCAAGGTGTTTCATACTTTTTAAATAAATATTTTGAAAACAGTATTAGAATACAACAAGGAGGACCAAGGAAAATTTTTGGTACCCATTGCCCAATCGAACCCTGTGTTTTAGCTGTAAGTAACGCTAGTGCAAAAGCTTACTTGCGGGAAGAAGACATTCTGCTGCAGGCGGTGGGATCAATCTCGAGTTTTTTAAGTGAAAATAAAAAATTAAAAAAACGGATTCGGCAGGGCTCGTGGGCGTTAAGAAAACGCAAAAAACAGCTTTGCAAAATATTGACCCTGTCCCGAGATACAGACCCTCAAAGTTGAGAGGGTGTGCTAATCAGAGGAAATAAGGTAGTTTTGTTAAATACTTTCTGCGCCAAGCCCCTGCGCTCCTCGAGCGGGCGCAGTGGGCATCAAATCCTGATCAAGGGTCTTGCTCGGAATCATGAAGAGAGCGCTGTACGAGCGTTGTAATTTTTGATTTTGGACCTTATCAAAAAAATAATAATGATGGTCTAGGAAATTGGCCCCACCGGAATATCTTGTCGCCACAGGTTCCCAAGGGGTATTAATCAAAAATGCATTTGAAGAGTGTTTTTGCCTATCCCCAGTAAAAAAACATGGTATAATACCATAAAAACAACCATTTTCTGGTCATTCACGTACCCTTTTAAAATAAATGACTTTGGGGGATCAAGACAAAAACTTAAATTCAAGTCAAAAAACCTTTTTGCTGCAAAGTGTCAACCACCACCTAAAAACATGTTTTAAGCATAAATCAAGTGCTAAAACGTTGAAAAAAGATTATTAAGGGCAATTTTGAGCTACACGGTATAGTGTACTCCTGCCGTTACCGGCCAAATTGTCCGCCGAGTAAAAAGCAGTTTTTCAAGTGGACGGAGAATATCCGGGATAGCTTTTTATCAAAAAAACAAAATTATATATGATATACTTTGAGAAATAAAATAAATGAACATTAATTATGCACCAACCCAATACTTGTTTGGCGCATACGCTCTTGCACTTTGAACATGCTTCAAAGGGAGGGCACATCCACTGTCCGTATCTCGTCCTGCATGGAAATCTGTTAAATCCAAATTAAACACATTTAATTTAAATTATTTTGCAACCCATTACAAAGTGTTAGTCACTTTAGGGTCAATCAATGACTTTTCCGACAGCCTGATATGTTGCAGATCTATTTGCGGATCCCTCATATTTTCGTGCACCAAATGACCATGAAGTCAATCAAAATTTATTTTCCATTAAATAAAAATAAAGCATCTCTTTGCCTTTTCTGAAAAATCACAAAATAACACCAACAGTGTAAACCAAGCTAGTTTCGGAAAATAATCACGTAAGCATTCGAACAACGTCCCGTGCATTGTCTTTGAATTTTGTGCCTTTACAATATTGTGCTTTTCGACGCCTAAAAGAAGCTTGCTAGCTCCGAAAAGAAGTCTTATAGCGCAAAAAACTCTAGTGCAAAAGATTCTAGGTCAGCATAGAGCTCTAAAATTTCGAATATCGGTGAACCATTCATCATCCACTTCACACAATCAAAAAGCGTTGGCCGGCCCTCCAAAAGCTCGATGAAGAGAATGTATCCGCCAAAACTGTTATGGTGTTACTTTCATCAAAGACTAACGTTTGTAGAAAAATTTGATTGATTTTCGAATTTAATGGCGATGGTAAACTATGTGAAGACTCCCCCCTTCAAGCGCGCAATATATGCCCGCTTTTTAAAAAAAAAAAGCATTCCAAACACCCAGTCAACCAACACAAAAAATTTGTTCAATGAAATCCAATCCCATAACACCGACAAACGCAAAAAAGTAATTTCTCTTTGGCAACATTCTTCACTGGTCTGAACAATCTTGTTTTTGAATCGATAAGCCTGAAAAAACACAATGTTTTTGATTTAGGGTTAAGCAAGTGCTACCTTTCCCCGAAACTTATTTTCCCTCAAGCGTGTTCACTTGCTGTTGCATCCAATGTTCTAACTGCCGCAGTCTTTTTTCTTGATTCAAAATCTCTTCATTGTTGCTTGCGATGATATTCTTGAGTTGAACGACTTGTTTGAGCAGATCCAGATTTTTGTCCTCCAATTCTTTTTGCTTCTCAATCAGATCTTCGAACACGCACACACTTTCCAGTGACTGAGAAACTGACGGAATTGGCAGATGAGGCGGAACTTCTGGAAGAGAGGCAGCCAGGTCACGCTCAGGAAACGGCAATTCCATGTTGGATGGCTTGATGTTTACAGCGCCATCCTTCTTTATACTTGTGAGATTGAAGATCCTATAGCAGAGTTAAGACAAAAACTGATGGAGATGAAATAATAAATGGTTTACATGCTCGCCTTTTCCAGGTTGGGAGTGTTGAAGAAAGACATCACTTCTTGAGCCAGTTACTAAAAAGACAATGAATTTCTCGACTGAGAAATTGAAGAAATAAGGTATGAAAATAGGAAAAACGCGTCAAAGTAGAGTGTAGAATGATAAAAAATCATGTTACTTTCATCAAAGCCTGACACTTATAAAAAAATTTGTGTGATTTAACACGATTAACACGGTAAACTAGGGTTGTCTAAATGACCGGTCATTTTCTAATTAGGTCATATGACCGGTCATTTTACAATTTAACTTGTTTCTTCTCAAATAGTATCAGTTTTCGACATCCACACACAAACAATAAGTCGAAGTTAACGCGAAAATACATTCAAAAGATTTATTGGCACCACATAAACACTTTTACCCAGCATACTGCATTGAAAACTCAAAAATTTCACAATGTAGAGGCAAAGTGAGCGCCTTTCATTTTTAGATACCGTATTTTCTCTAATTAACGCCCCCCCCCCTGATTCAAAATCGTGTTTTTGGCATTGTGTTTTTGACCCACTTTTTGATCACTTCTCTCAGGCAAGTTACCGCCCATTTTGTAGCCACAAAGATGAGCTATTAAATAGTTGGTAACTTGCCTGAGAGAAGTGATCAAAAAGTGGGTCAAAAACACAATGCCAAAAACAGGATTTTGAATCAGGGGGCGTTAATTAGAGAAAATACAGTATATATTTTTTTCAATTTTTCAAAGTTTTAGTACCAAATTGTAGCCCTGAATGTCAGCTACATTGTGGTACCAAAACTTCTAGAAAAACGAAAAATTTGTAGATCTAAACTTTAAAAGGCGCTCACTCTGACACGCTTTTCAGCATGGAGTGAGCGCCTTTTAAAGTTTAGATCTACAAACTTTTTGTTTTTCTAGAAGTTTTGGTGCCACAATGTAGCTGACATTCAGGGCTACAATTTAGTACTAAAACTTTGAAAAATTGAAAATAAAATATACCGTAATTATTCTAAAAGAAACCCCGGGGTGACTATTCTTCAATCCTCTAAAAATCTTGAAATTGTCAATCAAAAATAACCCTAACTCTGAAATCTTAGTCAAAAATAGGGGGGATTACTATTAGTGACGGGGTTTCTATTAGAATAATTACAGTATCTAAAAATTAAAAGGCGCTCACTTTGCCTCTACATTGTAAACTTAGCCAAATTCGTTCGGCTAAAAGAAAAATTGACCCTACCGGATTATACCGACCCCCAAATGAAATTTTTTTAAAGTGTTTCCGAACACCCTATATCAACCTAAAATCACCTCAGAAGTTCAAAAAAGACATTATTTTTGTGTTCTGGTCAATAAAAAATTGAGTTTTGGGCATTTTGAAATTTCGACCATTTGGCTGTTTTACCATGTTTTGGTCACTGGAGCTGGGCAAAAAGAGGCTCTATATGCATTTTTGATCAAGAGTCTTGCTCGGAATTATGTCTAAGGTAAGTGAGTGCGCGCATCTCTAACCAACCTGCCTTGGGCCCCCTTCGGGGCGCAGGGCACTCTTTATAGAAAAGTAGGTGAACACACTTTTTTTTATCGTGTTCAACGTGTAGGAAATGCTTAAAAATGGTTAAAATGGTGTTTTGAAAAAGTTCAAAAAAAATTTCATTTGGGGGGGGGTATACTCCGGTAGCGCCGAAAAATTTTATAAAAAATTAATTTTTTTAATTGGCGTTTTTTTGAATTTTTAAAGGGCATGAGGGCTGTACAGGGTGATACAAAAATGCTGCACCATTTTTTAAATTTTCTTCTTCTAATTTCCGAATCGGGCACTTTTATAGTCCCCCCCCATACTCGGACTTTTTTTAAATAACCCAAAATCACCCCCCGAACTCATTTTTTTGTGTTTAACACGATAAAAGAGGCATTTCTAAACACTTTCTGAAAAAAAATGTTGAATTTTGTCAAAAAAATTTGCCTCACACCCCTCAGGGGTAGGTGGTCGTTTAGGGTATTTTTGACTGAACTTTAGCCTTTTTTGAGTCAGATGAAGACAATCGCTAGCAAGCAATAAGCGCATCCACAACGGTTGGACATTCTCGACATAGCCTCTGAGCTCTCCCTGCTGAAATCTGTGATATTTACTCGAAAAAAACAAACAAAAAAGTCGACAGAAATGTAAATATGGCCTGAAAAACAAGAAAAAATGGGCCTTCGAGAAAGGTAGCGGAGTCAACGAAAACAGGCTGAATAGAGGAACAATGACAACCGGTCCAAATTACGATTTTATCAGTGTTTATCCAGCTTTCCAACCAAAAAAATCCGATTAATAACTCTTGGATTAGGGTGAAATAGACACCAAGAATATATAGACGGCGAAAAAAATTAAGGGGTATTTTTCATTAATTAGGGGACAAAATTAAAGGTGGTATTTAATTTTGCCTTCTGTGCAATCTGTGAAAAATTCCCGCTAATTAGAAATGCCCGCTAATTTCTGAAAAATGCCCGCTAATTACTGAAAAATGCCGGCTAATTTTTTTTGTAGGTAACTCACTTTTTTCTCCTTTTTCACAGATTAGCGGGCAGATTTAAGTATTACCCAAAATTAAATACCGCCCTCTATAAATTCAAAAATAATGTGTGGCGTTCTGAATTTTCGAATGCCGAATTAAATAAACTTGAAATACATTTTCTCAGAAAAATTCGTCAAAAATCTTTGCTTTAAATAATTGAGATAATCATTTTTTTGTAATTTACATGTTGATCTTTCAGAAATCAATGAATAAAAGTCTTGGATTGCTATCTTTTCGTGCTCTGGATGCATTCCCTTTTTACATGAGAGGGCAGAGTAAGTCCCATTTGACAAACATTTATCTAAACAAATACCAAGCAACCCCTTTTAGGCAGAGGATTACGAGCTGTCTATGAACGTGGACTTGCAAAAGATCTTTACCATCGTCGAATGCTCTTGGGTGCCGATCCGTTAATCAGTAGATCTGCTAAGCCAAATTGGTGAGTTCAAGCTTATTTTTATCACGTAAATTTTTGCAAGCAATTGATTTTAGGCACTATCCCTCAGAAATATCAGCGCTTAAGCATAGGTTGGACCTGCCGCATTTGGACTCAGATCTCTTGGTGCAGTCGTTGACAAATGCTTCGTTCTTCGAAAGGAGTGATGTATTAGAAGGCGCTAGATTGGCTCAACCAAGCAATGAAAGTGAAGGATTCGATGCATCCGAATGTGGAAGCAATGCCTCTTTGGTCAGCAATGGTTTGTTGTGTCCTTGATTAATTTTCTGCTCGAATACATATCCAATATTCAGGAATGCAGAAGCTGGAGTCCCTGACGCTTGCCTTCCTCAGATGTCATTGGCCGTTAGCCCCGGAAGAGTTCATCTGTATGGCTGCATCCCGCCTTCTCTCTGATGAATCTTTGCAGCGATTAGCCAACTCTCTCAGTTTGAACCATCTAGTGCGCACTGGTGAATTTCCGCCTACAAAAGAAACGCTCTCTGATGCCATATATGCTCTTGTGGAAATATTAGATGCAAAGAAAGCCCAGCACTTCGTTCTCCGGTTTGTCATGCCTTACTTGGTGGAGCTAGATCTAGAAGATGTGATGCCATTCCGCGATCCACTACCCATTCTCGTCAATTATCTGAATAGCAGAAAGATTAAATTCTTGGAAAGTGGGCTAGAGGGCAAGTTCGAATCTCAAGGCCAGGTGTTAGTGGAGCCACGACTTCTTTATTCCAATGGTGCCAGTGGTGCTATGCCTTGTTATGTTGTCGGAATATATGCAAATCAGAAGCTTATTGGAGAATGTGAGCTACCTTTTTTTAGAACTATGAAGAGTATAAAATGTTATAGCCGCTTGAGATGATGTACTTTATGTACTTTGTATTTGGACTAGCGGACATTTACAAAAGAAAAAATTTTTATTTTCCAATTTTTAGCCCCCGGAGAAAAAATTTGTATCGCCGTAGATCTGGCTGCTCAAGACGCGCTTCTGAAGCTATGGAAAATCTCAAACCGCAATCGTGTTTTTCCGTTCAAAAATATTGATACCTTTTCCAGTGTCTTCCAGCAGCGTGCTAGCAAGCAGAATCACAGCATCAAAGACATTTGTGAGGACAGGTAGTTTATACCTTGGCATTTTCAACATTTTTTCCGTTGACTTTTGCTTTTGCAGCACTGACTTGAATCTCCTCACAGAGGAGCAGCTGCGCCTTGAACCAATGGATGTTGAGGAAGAAGCACATCGCTATATCAAGGATATCAAACCATTGTTTGGGTTGCCGCACAGAAAGCAGCTCCATCACAAGTTCTCTCGGGGTTCCAAGACTGCAAATTCGTTGAAGAAGTTGGTCAAGCCTCTCGTCAGAAACATTTAAAGATTTATGCTCAAGAATTTGTGTTATTAGTCTGCTGTTGGGATTGTGTCAATAAATATTAATTTGCCTTATTGGTCGTCATATTTAGCTTCTGCGAAGTTCTTGGTGACTGATAGTGGAGGGGCTAATATGCGGTGAGGTGCGTTTTCTCGTCAGTATTCATTTTCATTCTCCATCCCAGCAAGAGATTCATAAAATTTTACTTGCATTTGCAGGACATGGGACAGTGCACCGGTTCGAACTGTCCACCTATTGTTATTTGAATTAAATATCTACTTTTATATAATTTTCTTATTCTAAGCCATTCTAGTACGGTCAACCTTATCTATAAGCTACACCCTCGGGACCTATCCCAGCTGTAGCTTGTGGAGAGTATAGCTTAAGAAGAGTGTACTTGAGTGTACCATAACTTTTTGTTCTGACAAGATTTCGTAATTCTGTAAACGCAGAACACTTTAGAACTACAGGCGCTTTCATTTGGTATCAAAAAAAAATTCGACAATTTTTGACTTTTTTGCCTTGGTCCCCCCTTCGGTGCAAAATTAGATTTAGAAAATGTCAAAAAAATCGAAAGGGGGGACCAAGGCAAAAAAGTCAAAAATTGTCGAAATTTTTTTTGATACCAAATGATACCAAATCGTAATTCTAAGGTGTTCTGCGTTTACAGAATTTCGAAATCGTGTCAGAACAAAAAGTTATGGATGTTTGAAATCGGGCGAATTTCTTGCGCCACCCTGTAGCTTCACAATACTCTCTTAATACAGTCAACTCTCCCAATACAGTCAACTATCCTAATACAGTCAACTTTTTCAATACAGTCAACTCTCCCCGTGTCCGTCCGCCACATAGTAACATCTTTTCTAGCCTAATAAAAACCTGCGAAACTTTAAAAACTTTGTTCGAAACACACTTTCGAGAGGACTCGGTAAAAGGAGCTTTTGCCAAATCCTTGAATGCAATACTGTTTTTTTTCGACTGTTGCTTAAATAGTGTCAGTTTGCCGGTCTTGACCGCCCCAGCTTTAGCTTATGGAGAGTGTAGCTTAAGTAGAGTGTAGCTTATGAAGAAGGTCCGTTCGCCTTTATTTCATTCAGAACCAGAGTTATGCCAGCCTCCAGGAGGATCCTACTGGAGTGGAGGCTGAGCCTCCAGCCTTCGCCTCCTCGGAGGGAGGCTGAAAATCCCAGAGGAGGCGGAGGCCACCGTAGTCTCTTTTTAGCCTCCCTTCAGCCTCCTTTATTACTCCTTATTACTCCTTTATTAAAAATGGCGCGCTTTCAAAAAATTGTTTTTAATTCAGATATATCCTCTTTTCTCGTGTCTACACAAGTGCAAATCTGGCCGAAGTTGGTGAAGAGGAAGGTGCTGCTTTCATTCAATCAAGCATTCATTATTCTCCGTTGATATTGGCCACTCTTTTTTGTCGGTTGTTGATGGTTCGCTCGAATAAGGATATTATACAAAAGAGGACTATAGTGGGCTGAACTGGGCTAAAGGAGGCTAAAAGAGGTTATTTTTAGCCTCCTTTTTGGAGGCTGAAAGGGGGCTAAAAACAGGATGAAGGCGGATGCCGGAGGCATCATTTTTTGCCGGAGGTAGGCTCGGAGGGAGGCCGAGAACCTTCAAGGAGGCAGGAGGCAGAAGTCGGAGGATAACTTTTTTCGAGTCGGAGGCAGTTTTCGGAGGCTGAAAAATTTTGAACATAACTCTGTCCGGAACCAACTAAATATTTTTCAGCTGTAGCTTATTCAGATGTAACTTATGAAGAGTGTAGCTTATAGAGAAGTTTGACTGTAGGTGAAATTCATTCAGGAGTCTGAATCTCTAGCAGAATTCCAAAAAAGATGCTGGCTTGTCGATATATGATACAAATTAAGAATACACTCTTTATTTTTCAATATCTCTTTCGATATTTTCATATCTCGACAACCACATTTTTTAGGGTTGTCATTTTCCCGGGAAAAAATGATGGTGGGAATTTTCCCGGGAAAATTCCCGGGAAAAAATGATTTCACCGGGAAAAAACGAGGAAAAAAGAAGAGGACTCGATGATTCAGTCCTCTTGGCGATTTTTGATGGAGGCTCATCTGTCTTTTGCTTGATGCCAGCCAGCATTTTGATGGTCTTGCGTGCTTCCTGTTCGATCTTCTGACACTGTTCCTAAAGAGAAAAATGACCTGAAAGAAAATAACTGGTCAAATACTCACCTGAGGTGCTTCGTCAATTTTGTCGCATTGTCACGATAGCGCTGAGTGCAGAACTTGCAATGTGCTGCAGCCATGGTCTTGTCATTGATCTCTTCTTCGCTTTCGTCGAAAAATTGCTTTAAATCACGTAAATAAGAGTAAAATTTTCAAGAGAGAAGAAAGCACAACGTAAACATTTCAAAATGGGAGTATAACAGAGCTCGTAAGTGCTCTGATTTCTCAGAAAAGTTCTGATTTAGAGCACACTTTGTCGTACTGAAACAAGCTCTTATTCAAATTTATTTTTTCCCATATTTTCTTTATTTTTTCCCAAATCATTTTTTCCGGGAATTTTCCCTCTGACAACCCTAACATTTTTTTAAAAATTATTTTAAGTAATTGGGATTTCTAAGTAAATTTTGGACGTTGAGGTAGCCTAGAACAACGCAAAGTGATGCAAGTATACGCCTGGCACGGTCCATATGCACAACTTACTTGAAGTGGTGGTATTCGTCATAATATACATATTCTATTCTATTTGCCGTGCCTCTTTCACGTCTAACATATATGTGAGGTCGGCCTTTAGTCAGATACTCTGCACACACTTTTGTCCCATACTTGGCAACTTGATCTTCATAAACATATTATATGTTTAGATGGCAGTCAAAAGTCTCGACATAAATCGATTGTGTAAAGCAAACTATTTTTCTAATATAAAATCGTATGAGAAACTGTCTTTGACAATACCAAAATGCCGATTTTAGTCACTTGAATCCTAAAACGTTGGGTAGGTACCACTCGGGCAGGTGGATATCCACCTGGATGTGCTGAAAAATAAAAAACCACACTATCGTAAATGAAATCATGTGACAAATTTTTATTTATCCGAATTGTTTTCGGGCTTATTGTATCATCTCAGTCGTATATGTGCCAGCTGTCCGAAGCTGAGTTGTCCTATATACGAATTTCTTTCGTGATCAGTTGTCTGAAAGCTGAATTGTCAAGAGAATTGTTCAAGAGAATAAACTGGGCTAAATACAAAGCTTTCATGATTACGTTATAGGGAGTTTTACGTTGAATATAGTTACGTTGTATGGAGTTTAGACTGTACCGAAAATTCGCCTTGGTTTCCCTGTTGTTTTTTTACAGTTTTCGGCTTGGCCTTCCCCTTTGTGTCAAGGTGTTTCATACTTTTTAAATAAATATTTTGAAAACAGTATTAGAATACAACAAGGAGGACCAAGGAAAATTTTTGGTACCCATTGCCCAATCGAACCCTGTGTTTTAGCTGTAAGTAACGCTAGTGCAAAAGCTTACTTGCGGGAAGAAGACATTCTGCTGCAGGCGGTGGGATCAATCTCGAGTTTTTTAAGTGAAAATAAAAAATTAAAAAAACGGATTCGGCAGGGCTCGTGGGCGTTAAGAAAACGCAAAAAACAGCTTTGCAAAATATTGACCCTGTCCCGAGATACAGACCCTCAAAGTTGAGAGGGTGTGCTAATCAGAGGAAATAAGGTAGTTTTGTTAAATACTTTCTGCGCCAAGCCCCCTGCGCTCCTCGAGCGGGCGCAGTGGGCATCAAATCCTGATCAAGGGTCTTGCTCGGAATCATGAAGAGAGCGCTGTACGAGCGTTGTAATTTTTTTGATTTTGGACCTTATCAAAAAAATAATAATGATGGTCTAGGAAATTGGCCCCACCGGAATATCTTGTCGCCACAGGTTCCCAAGGGGTATTAATCAAAAATGCATTTGAAGAGTGTTTTTGCCTATCCCCAGTAAAAAAACATGGTATAATACCATAAAAACAACCATTTTCTGGTCATTCACGTACCCTTTTAAAATAAATGACTTTGGGGGATCAAGACAAAAACTTAAATTCAAGTCAAAAAACCTTTTTGCTGCAAAGTGTCAACCACCACCTAAAAACATGTTTTAAGCATAAATCAAGTGCTAAAACGTTGAAAAAAGATTATTAAGGGCAATTTTGAGCTACACGGTATAGTGTACTCCTGCCGTTACCGGCCAAATTGTCCGCCGAGTAAAAAGCAGTTTTTCAAGTGGACGGAGAATATCCGGGATAGCTTTTTATCAAAAAAACAAAATTATATATGATATACTTTGAGAAATAAAATAAATGAACATTAATTATGCACCAACCCAATACTTGTTTGGCGCATACGCTCTTGCACTTTGAACATGCTTCAAAGGGAGGGCACATCCACTGTCCGTATCTCGTCCTGCATGGAAATCTGTTAAATCCAAATTAAACACATTTAATTTAAATTATTTTTGCAACCCATTACAAAGTGTTAGTCACTTTAGGGTCAATCAATGACTTTTCCGACAGCCTGATATGTTGCAGATCTATTTGCGGATCCCCTCATATTTTCGTGCACCAAATGACCATGAAGTCAATCAAAATTTATTTTTCCATTAAATAAAAATAAAGCATCTCTTTGCCTTTTCTGAAAAATCACAAAATAACACCAACAGTGTAAACCAAGCTAGTTTCGGAAAATAATCACGTAAGCATTCGAACAACGTCCCGTGCATTGTCTTTGAATTTTGTGCCTTTACAATATTGTGCTTTTCGACGCCTAAAAGAAGCTTGCTAGCTCCGAAAAGAAGTCTTATAGCGCAAAAAACTCTAGTGCAAAAGATTCTAGGTCAGCATAGAGCTCTAAAATTTCGAATATCGGTGAACCATTCATCATCCACTTCACACAATCAAAAAGCGTTGGCCGGCCCTCCAAAAGCTCGATGAAGAGAATGTATCCGCCAAAACTGTTATGGTGTTACTTTCATCAAAGACTAACGTTTGTAGAAAAATTTGATTGATTTTCGAATTTAATGGCGATGGTAAACTATGTGAAGACTCCCCCCTCCAAGCGCGCAATATATGCCCGCTTTTTAAAAAAAAAAAGCATTCCAAACACCCAGTCAACCAACACAAAAAATTTGTTCAATGAAATCCAATCCCATAACACCGACAAACGCAAAAAAGTAATTTCTCTTTGGCAACATTCTTCACTGGTCTGAACAATCTTGTTTTTGAATCGATAAGCCTGAAAAAACACAATGTTTTTGATTTAGGGTTAAGCAAGTGCTACCTTTCCCCGAAACTTATTTTCCCTCAAGCGTGTTCACTTGCTGTTGCATCCAATGTTCTAACTGCCGCAGTCTTTTTTCTTGATTCAAAATCTCTTCATTGTTGCTTGCGATGATATTCTTGAGTTGAACGACTTGTTTGAGCAGATCCAGATTTTTGTCCTCCAATTCTTTTTGCTTCTCAATCAGATCTTCGAACACGCACACACTTTCCAGTGACTGAGAAACTGACGGAATTGGCAGATGAGGCGGAACTTCTGGAAGAGAGGCAGCCAGGTCACGCTCAGGAAACGGCAATTCCATGTTGGATGGCTTGATGTTTACAGCGCCATCCTTCTTTATACTTGTGAGATTGAAGATCCTATAGCAGAGTTAAGACAAAAACTGATGGAGATGAAATAATAAATGGTTTACATGCTCGCCTTTTCCAGGTTGGGAGTGTTGAAGAAAGACATCACTTCTTGAGCCAGTTACTAAAAAGACAATGAATTTCTCGACTGAGAAATTGAAGAAATAAGGTATGAAAATAGGAAAACGCGTCAAAGTAGAGTGTAGAATGATAAAAAATCATGTTACTTTCATCAAAGCCTGACACTTATAAAAAAATTTGTGTGATTTAACACGATTAACACGGTAAACTAGGGTTGTCTAAATGACCGGTCATTTTCTAATTAGGTCATATGACCGGTCATTTTACAATTTAACTTGTTTCTTCTCAAATAGTATCAGTTTTCGACATCCACACACAAACAATAAGTCGAAGTTAACGCGAAAATACATTCAAAAGATTTATTGGCACCACATAAACACTTTTACCCAGCATACTGCATTGAAAACTCAAAAATTTCACAATGTAGAGGCAAAGTGAGCGCCTTTCATGATACCGTATTTTCTCTAATTAACCCTGATTCAAAATCGTGTTTTGGCATTGTGTTTTGACCCACTTTTTGATCACTTCTCTCAGGCAAGTTACCGCCCATTTTGTAGCCACAAAGATGAGCTATTAAATAGTTGGTAACTTGCCTGAGAGAAGTGATCAAAAAGTGGGTCAAAACACAATGCCAAAACAGGATTTTGAATCAGGGGGCGTTAATTAGAGAAAATACAGTATATATTTTTTTCAATTTTTCAAAGTTTTAGTACCAAATTGTAGCCCTGAATGTCAGCTACATTGTGGTACCAAAACTTCTAGAAAAACGAAAAATTTGTAGATCTAAACTTTAAAAGGCGCTCACTCTGACACGCTTTTCAGCATGGAGTGAGCGCCTTTTAAAGTTTAGATCTACAAACTTTTTGTTTTCTAGAAGTTTTGGTGCCACAATGTAGCTGACATTCAGGGCTACAATTTAGTACTAAAACTTTGAAAATTGAAAATAAAATATACCGTAATTATTCTAAAAGAAACCCCGGGGTGACTATTCTTCAATCCTCTAAAAATCTTGAAATTGTCAATCAAAAATAACCCTAACTCTGAAATCTTAGTCAAAAATAGGGGGGATTACTATTAGTGACGGGGTTTCTATTAGAATAATTACAGTATCTAAAAATTAAAAGGCGCTCACTTTGCCTCTACATTGTAAACTTAGCCAAATTCGTTCGGCTAAAAGAAAATTGACCCTACCGGATTATACCGACCCCCCCAAATGAAATTTTTTTAAAGTGTTTCCGAACACCCTATATCAACCTAAAATCACCTCAGAAGTTCAAAAAAGACATTATTTTTGTGTTCTGGTCAATAAAAAATTGAGTTTTGGGCATTTTGAAATTTCGACCATTTGGCTGTTTTACCATGTTTTGGTCACTGGAGCTGGGCAAAAAGAGGCTCTATATGCATTTTTGATCAAGAGTCTTGCTCGGAATTATGTCTAAGGTAAGTGAGTGCGCGCATCTCTAACCAACCTGCCCCTTGGGCCCCCTTCGGGGCGCAGGGGCACTCTTTTTATAGAAAAAAGTAGGTGAACACACTTTTTTTTTATCGTGTTCAACGTGTAGGAAATGCTTAAAAATGGTTAAAATGGTGTTTTGAAAAAGTTCAAAAAAAATTTCATTTGGGGGTATACCGGTAGCGCTGAAAATTTTATAAAAAATTAATTTTTTTAATTGGCGTTTTTTTGAATTTTTAAAGGGCATGAGGGCTGTACAGGGTGATACAAAAATGCTGCACCATTTTTTAAATTTTCTTCTTCTAATTTCCGAATCGGGCACTTTTATAGTCCCCCCCCATACTCGGACTTTTTTTAAATAACCCAAAATCACCCCCCGAACTCATTTTTTTGTGTTTAACACGATAAAAGAGGCATTTCTAAACACTTTCTGAAAAAAAATGTTGAATTTTGTCAAAAAAATTTGCCTCACACCCCTCAGGGGTAGGTGGTCGTTTAGGGTATTTTTGACTGAACTTTAGCCTTTTTTGAGTCAGATGAAGACAATCGCTAGCAAGCAATAAGCGCACCAATTACTGACGCACTAATTACTGACGCACTAATTACTGACGCACTAATTACTGACGCACTAATTACTGACGCACTAATTACTGACGCACTAATTACTGACGCACTAATTACTGACGCACTAATTACTGACGCACTAATTACTGACGCACTAATTACTGACGCACTAATTACTGACGCACTAATTACTGACGCACTAATTACTGACGCACTAATTACTGACGCACTAATTACTGACGCACTAATTACCTGGACTACTAATTACCCACTGGATGGTACCCGCACCTGGATGGTACCCATACCACCTGGATGGTACCCGAACTACCTGGATGGTACCCGAACTACCTGGATGGTACCCATACCACCTGGATGGTACCCGAACTACCTGGATGGTACCCATACCACCTGGATGGTACCCGAACTACCTGGATGGTACCCGAACTACCTGGATGGTACCCGAACTACCTGGATGGTACCCGAACTACCTGGATGGTACCCGAACTACCTGGATGGTACCCATACCACCTGGATGGTACCCGAACTACCTGGATGGTACCCGATTTACCTGGATGGTAAAATCTACGGCCAAAATTCAAAGATCTACGGCCAAAATTCAAAGATCTACGGCCAAAATTCAAAAATATACGGCCAAAATTCAAAGATCTACGGCCGAAATTCAAAGATCTACGGCCAAAATTCAAAATATACGGCCAAAATTCAAAGATCTACGGCCAAAATTCAAAGATCTACGGCCAAAATTCAAAAATCTACGGCCAAAATTAAATACCACCCTTTTTTTAAAAATTAATTTTTAATTTATTTTTTTATGAATAAATTTCAAGACACGCCTTTCATCATTTTCTGCCTCCGATAAACCTATCTTTTTGATCTGCACAAGCATCCTTAATAAGCTTCAGCATCTTGAGATCAGGGCTGGCAAAATGTGGCCAAAATCAGCCACAATATCGGCTACATGTGGTCGGTTTTCGAGGATGATCGGGCACATTTTGTTAACCCTGCTTGAGATATTCAAACCATTTGGCAAATATTCTATTGTCAAAGTAAGAAAAATATAAAGTTTGATTTTAACAGTTGTTAAAACTCTGTTTTTATTATATTCCAGACAACAAGAAGGAGACCGGGATCGGATTCTTCAGAAGAATCTTCTTTCTTCCTCCAGATTTTAATACGGCTTAGGGGTTGAAAAATAGAGGGTTGAAAAACAAACGGCCCGAACCGTTTAATAGAGTAAATACGGTAAATAGGTAAAAAGTTCGCATTATTGCAAACTGCCTGGTGCGAAATTTTCACCGGTGCGAACTGTCTTTTTATCACATTCGCAAGCCCTGTCCTGAAACCCAACTTAGTACAAAGAATTCAGTTTTTTCTCAAATTTTATGGGATAGTCATTTTTTATTGAGTAGTGTAGACAGATAATGGTGAAAAATCAAGTTTTAGAAGATAAAAACAAAATGACTTCTCAAATACAGTTGATAAATAATACAGTCGACGCTCGATATAACATAGATCTCGATACAACATAATTTCGCTATAACATAATTTTTAGCCGGTCCCTTGAGTTATGTTATATCAAGCGTCGACTGTAGTTGTTGTCTTTTTCGTATGTTGCATTCCGCCATTGTTTACACCCAAGGTTTGGTTTGTCCAGCCATGTTGTTGCTGTTGCCAGCTCTGGCATATCCGTTGAAGTTGTTCTGGGCATATTGCATTCTGGTGGAGTCATTAGGTCCATAGGGATTGCCCAGCACACTTCTCACTGCATTGCTGTCCATGCTGCTTGTCTGAATGGCATGTTGAGGCGCAACACTGGCCGAACTGTTCTGAGCAACCATCCTACATTTAAAAAAGGTTATTGCTGTGATTCGATTAATATTATTATCAAATGTTTCTTACCAGAAAGCCTTCATAGCAGCATTGGCCACATCCGGATTCATGCGGTTCAATGCTGGAGCCAGTTCCTCGGCTAGAAATCATGAAAATGAGCAAGGTTTAAGCAAATAAAAAACAGCCTTACGCAAGCCTGCAGGTACATTCATCCGACCACCTCCAATCATCTGGTTCTGCTGCTGTTGTGGTTGGGCATACCCATCATGGTAGCGAGATGAGGCAAGTGGTCTAGCCGGAGAATTACCTCCTCGAGGATTACTGTAGGGAGCAGGGTATGGAGAATATCTCTAAAAATTACTCAGTTACAAAGTTATGGATAAGACCAAAAAACCAACCGCCGCTCCCCTAGCCTGTCCGCCTGCAATGGTATTGAAAACAGGGCGATTTACCATTTGGTGTTGTGGCTGCTGGTCATAGTTGTTATTTTCATAGCCTGCACTACCCTGATTGTATGAGTTGCCAGATCCAGATCCGAATTTGGCGATCTGAGCGCCAGGCGTATGCCGGATGGACGAGGAGGGTGACCCAAAACTCTTGGGGTCTACCCCTTTTGGAACAGCTGCAGTCACTACCACAGGCTGCTCGTTCATGAGAAAGTCGGCTTGTCGGATGAGCTCCTTGGCTACCATGGGATTGCTGAGGGTTACAAAAGCAAATCCACGAAATGGTTTGGGAATGAACACGTCCAGCACTGTCGCTTTTGAATCACTAAAAAAGTTTTGGGTAAAAATATATTAGTAAATTAAATATTGAAGCATACATTCGATGGGCATGCGCCTCGAAAAATTTCTTCAGTTCATCCTTTGTGGTCTTTTCCAGAATTTTATTGATGAAAAGCTTAGGATTGTGGTAGGCGTTTGGCTCTCTAGAGTCCTAGATAAAATTGTTTTTTTTTTGGGTCAAGATTTAAAAAAAGTGATTTTACTCGAGTGAGTGGCAATCTGACTTGACAGTTTCGATCACTAATGACGTGGGGCACCTGCGAGAGCACTTTTATCTGACTATCATAGTCGGCCATTTTGACAAAGCCAAAGCCTCGAGATTTGCCAGAACTGGTGCTTTTTATCTAAATAAGGCGAATAAGTAAGGTTGGGAGAGAGTCTTATATAGAAGACAACTCTATAATGACCATGGACCACCTGAACCTGGTTCAATTTAGCCAGTGATCATAAAGACAGTAGAAGGTAATAAAATGCTCAAAAATTCGTGATTTTGATAACCTATCAAGCATCTGAATTAAAATATCAGGAAATTTCTGATAAATTGAGACGTCTTGTAACCCTCTTTGACAGTTTTTTTCTTTTAAGCTTTTGATCATCAAGTCTTAGTCGCATTAATAAACTCCTTCAGGTAAAATATCTTTTCAGTAAAACAAGATTCACTAAAATACCACTCTGGAGTCTTGAAAGAATAAAAGCTGTGGCATAGTGGCTTTATAGACAGTCGAGTCTCGAATCGAATCGAGACCCTTACTAACCCAACACTCTTTATAGTTTAATCACCGTTGGGTCTGACAACTTTTTACCCTCATTTCGACGATTTTGCTGAGCCACTACTGGCTAGTTTAGTCCAATAAATCACAAAGATTTTGATTTAAGGGGCATGCTCGTCGCCGATGGGAATATTTTGAAAGGCGGGTACCAGGTCAATTCAAAAAACAATTATGTTGAAATAAAAATTTGTTGCGGCTATAAGTGATGAAAATCACTTTCACCTCTTAATTGGACAGCTGGCTCAGTGATAAAGCAGCGGCGGACTGTGAAAGCCTTGCGTCGGTTCGATTCCGATCGGAGGTATTACTTTTCCTCCACTTTACTAAAATGCGTCATTTTAATTCTCGTTTGAATTGACCTTGGTACCCACCTTTTAAAATATTCCCGTGGGCGACGAGCATGCCCCTTTAAAGGTGCTTGTGAAAGAATGAAAAATTTTCGCTACTGAGACCTCTAGTTCTCAATAATCCGACACCTTTTTTTTTCTAAAATTCGGGTTAACGAGAACCTGAGTCTTATTGGTCAAAATTTTAATTTTTTTCAGAAACGACTTTTAATAGACCTAAAATAAAAATCCATGCAATTTTCGCTACTACATCAGCCAATCAAACTAGACAAGAGTCGTTATAATATGAAGGTAGAAAAATGTCAGTCCCAAAGATGGGCTGAACTTGAGGAGTGTCATGACTGCATTGTAAAAAATCATAACTAAAAGCAATTCAACAAATAGTACACTGCTGGTTGTGCACTTGACTTTATACTCCGTCGGCGTAGAAAGTCAATAAAAGTAAACACATGATATAGCTCCACCCCACAAATGGTCCCCAAGGATGACGTTATAACTAGAATCGACTGCATTAGATAAAATTCGGGGTTAGAACTTTGATTGTTTGAACGTCATTCTAGCATCTTTAGTCTAGACGTAATCAGCCTTCATCCTGTGATCCTCGAGCAGACAGTTATTACGTAAAAAAGTCTGTCTACTCAGCCATTCAGCGGTTTTTTAGTAATCTATTCGTAAATTATATTTGACAATCACGCTTTTTTGTAATTGCTTAACACTTTATATACATTTTTTTTTGAAAAAATGCTCCAAACAAAACTAGAGTTACTAACCTGACAAAGAGTAACACCTCCGAACTGCTCGAAATGGGTCTTCATCTCTTCTTCGGTGAGCTTGTAGGGCAGGCCAAGCACAATCAAATCTGAGCAAATAGCTTTGCTCTCATTCACTAACTGCTTGCCCTTCTTCTTGGCCTTGCCACCACCTAAGCCCTTATTGGGTTTAGGTTTAGCCTCACCGCTCCCTAACACTACTTTAGAATCAGCACTCTGATCTCCCTGATTCTCCACTGACAACCCACCACCGTTTTTTTCTTTGGATGTGTCGTCTGATTTCTGGTTTTCATCCTCTTCATCTTCTACTTCCACAAGATCTATGAAAACAAACACTTTGGTAAAACAGAAACAGATACTCCCATACAGGCAGAATTTTGGAGGGGAGAAATGCCAGGGGTTTGGTTGGTAGGAGGCGCAATAAAAATTTACACACACCTGCCTAAGTAAAAAATGACAGAAAAAACATCAGAAAATTGGATCAAGAATTTTTTGACTGCAAATGGCCAGCTATACTCCTTTACGAAAATACGACCACATTCCACTAAAAAACTCCACATTCCAGCACTGACTCCCTTGCACACACTATTTTGCAAAATAATAACATACCACCTTCCGGCACCACTAGTTTTTCAATTGGAGCTATAGGTTCTTCGACAACTTGCTCTTTGAAAACCGGAGCTGGCGTGGCTCGCAAGATGACTGTGAATACTTTGCCTTCCCACCCCCCAGGTGGAGGCAAGAAATTGGTCCCTGATGTGTCAAGCCTAAATAGCACAATCAGTCAGATGGTTTGAAAAAAAAACAAGAGTATTTACATCAATGCTCGACTAGCTCCAGTTACTGGGTTCTTAAACTTCAGGCCATGAGCTCCGGGGAACGTGTGCTCCAGAGTGTTCAACGCCAGAGAATTGTCAGCTGGATTGGTTGGCAGTTCAATTAGCTCTCCACCTTCTTGAGGATCTTGCACAACCATATAGATGGGCTGAAAATTAATACGAGTTTTTAAGTGGGTTTACTCATGATTTCTGAAAAAAACTTCTCCCAATTTCTTGGAAAATTGCATATTGATGAAATTCCTTTTCATTTAACAAAATGCTCCCTAACTTCTTATGGCTCTTCTTGCCTACGTTTCAGTTGCTCATAAAGGTAATTTTTTCAATTGCAGGCATTTTTTCAAAAATCAGCGGTCGAAATTAAAAACCACTATCATTAAAAATAATAGATATACGGCTAAAAAGTCACCTCTTCTTCAGATATTTTGAGTGGCTGGATGGGTGTCGACTGTGACTCCACCTCAAGAACATCTCCGTTGGACATGCTGATAAGTACTACTGGTTAA
This sequence comes from Ditylenchus weischeri, assembly GCA_029231635.1. Taxonomy (NCBI): domain Eukaryota; kingdom Metazoa; phylum Nematoda; class Chromadorea; order Rhabditida; family Anguinidae; genus Ditylenchus; species Ditylenchus weischeri. The sequence goes on from JAMRYI010000478.1 coordinate 53,471, forward strand.
GCCTAAAAGGATACTAAAAGGTACGCAGTGTAAGTGGATGGAAAAAGTATATGAGAAGGGTAAAAATATGAGTAGGAATGCTAGTTATCCATTCAATACAAGAAAACTGCGAGTACATATTAAATTCATTTGAGCACATACAGCCAATTAGAATTCTATACAACAGCAATAACAATGAGGACTTGCAATAATAATTTGATTTACTGCCACTATTGAGTCATCTGACCAGGATAAGCATCTGCGCGATTCTTGCGAGCCAGAAACCTCATCTTGAAATTCATGTCTTCGTCAACAATGGCCTTGGACGCTTCTCTGAAATGGAAGCGTCAAGCTCAATCATAAAAATATTTGTGGAAAAAAATGCCTAGATAGATTTTGCCTTTGCTGTGTTGGCTTGATGAAGAACTGAGTGTCGCGGACAATCTTCAACAGCCCTTCCCGCTCCATCAATCTGCAATCGAAACATTTGTGATAAGATAATAGGGGAATATCCCATGGACCTAAATGATAAAAGAGTCTTACTTGTTAAGCAACTGGAAGGCACTGTCCACGTCGTTGTCCTTGACCATGATCGTTTTGTTCTGCCACCTTGGATGAACTCCCCATATGTTCTTCTTCAGCTTGACTGCAAACGGCTGAAGGAATTTGCCCCATCCATTACCGCGCACCATTTTGAATTTGCTGTAAAGTTATAGGTAAAGCAAGCTAGGTAACAACAACAAAGCAATGTCTAAGAAGTTGGAAAAAAGCGAACACAAAACAAATGTTATTAGATGTCTTCCGTGCGGGATACAATAATTTTGTACAGATAATATTTTAATTGCAAAAATTAGTGTTGCGCGCAACATAGTCGCGTAAAACTAGTAGCGCAACACATTTTTAGCATGTTGCGCGCAATATATTTGAGAAGCGCAACAAAGCAGCGCAACACGCCATTTTGTTGCAACAAGCAAAAAGCTGTTAGCTTCAATTTTTAGTTGCAAATCGTTTTTATATGAACAGTAAACTTTAAAGTTAGTAGGTAAGTAGGCAGGTAAGCACTCCAAAGACCTATAGGATACTCCAACAACCTGGAGGGTATCTCAACCACATAGAGTACTACTTACCCCCTTATCTGGAGGGTAAACGCCTGTAGTGAAGAGAATAATCCACTGCTCCTTGCACGTTTTTTACTTGTATATTTGAGCTGTTGTGTTGTTGAACGGACAACCAGTAACCAATTGCACTGCAACTTTGGTGTGCTTCTCATTGTACTGCTGCAGTGTGTGAAACGTTACTAGGTCAACTCTTCCACAAATTTTTATTGTTTTCTGGGGTCAATAAAACATGCCACTCAACTCAAAATTGTGTGCTGAAAACATTCTGTTGATACCAAACTGTTGTTTTAACAAACCAGAATCTTTATACCCTGCGTAGGTACCCACTCCAAGGTGGTTGACCTCAAATTTTTTGAGAATCATTCTATGTGGTTAAACCTTTCTTGCCTAAAAATATGCCCTAAATAAGTTAGTAGGTACAGAAAGCTGGTTTTCTAAAAATTAAATTCTGAGGCTGTACTCTAGTTGTCCAACTGTACGTTTATCTGGAGCAGAGTGGGCCACCTTAGTTTCAAATGAAATCCCCGTGATTATAATTTCAGAAATCTTGGAAATCCCATCAGTTTATATTCCTTAATTCAAAATACGCATACTAAATTAGATTTCTGCGACTTCCAAGATTAGAATCCCAGAGATTTCAGAAATCGTAATCCCAAATCCTCCCAAAACGCGAACTTCCCAGCCTGAACTCTATTTACCTTCCGATGTTGTCTGAGGTTGTCCATATTTCATTTAGCGAATACAGCATCTAAATATAGTATTATGGAGGTGAAGCTCCGTAATACTTTTTATCATTTTTTTGCTTTTTGATCGCGTTTTGCAACGCTTTCCACCCCCTATGTACAGGGTGTCCCAAGAAATTTGATACACTTTGAAGAGCCATAACTTTTTTTCTGGGTCGGATTCCGTAAATCTGTAAACACAGATCGACTCAGAATCGCGTGACAATTTTTTTGATGTACACACGCGAAAAAAAAATCCGACCAAAATTTCGAAAATTAGCCTTGATAAAGCAAAACAAACTAATATAAAGCAAAACAAACCTGCCAAAGGCATGTTTTTGGTGGTCACAGATTCAAATCCTAGTAGTAACACACATCTTTTTTTTTTGTGAAAATAGGCGTTAATAAAAGCATCATATGTACTCAGGTGGTGATGCTCAGGTAGTGGTACCCAGATGGTGGTATCCAGATGGTGGTATCCAGGTGGTGGTACCCAAATGATGGTGGCCGGGTAGGGTAGGATAGGGTAGAGTAAGTAGGTGGCCAGCTGGGGTAGGTAGCATCCCAATCACAGAGATGTGGTCCGAATCGCCTAGATGGAGATCGAACCACAACGTAAGTACCTGAGTAGGAGGGTTGGCGTGAAATTTGTAGGCAGGCACCCTGGAAGAGGGTAGCCAAGACAGGGGTAATCAGGGTATGTGGTGGATTGATATTCATTAAACGATGGAGGCGCCGATAGGCGTCTGCTGTCGCTAGTAAACTAATATTAGAGGATGATCTCGAGTAAGATGAAAAGTTGCAAGTGTTCACAAAGCTAGAAGGAATAACTTAATTAGTGGGAAAACTCACACATTAAACGATTTTATCCAATTGACCAACAGTATAACACTGGACAAATATGTATAAGTTCTCGTTTCCACAACAAACAAACATGTGAAACAAATCGAAACAATTACTAGCGAACATAGACCTTTTATTCCCTTCCTTGCTACTTCTCCATGATGAACGGATGCTTGAGTGCTTCATTGCACGTGATTCGTTTAGCTGACTCCATCACAGTCATTTGATCCAAAAAGGTGCGGAACTGCTCCAGTTTCTTGTATCCCTCCCGATCCAAATCTTGCTCGCCCAGAAGGTCTGTTGTTAGGTCTCGGCTAGGATGGATTGTCGGCATAACAGTGATCTTGTCCTAAAAATGACTTCAAATAATGTTTCCAGCGTAACTTTGCAAAATCTAACCCGCTGGGTAACTTTGTCCACCTCATGGTACAGGAAACTGCAGTTTTGGTCGAAATGCTGATCCTTGAATTGAGCCTTGCGGATGACCTTGTTCGGCAGTTTACCTCGTAAATCCATCATGTACTTGAGCATCTGGTTGTTTGATTTGCCAGCGAACATGATTTTTCCAGTGTAGACTTCGTAGAGAGTTACTGCCACAGACCAAAGATCGATGCCGAAGTCGTAGTTGAGACCAAGCACTATAATTAAGTAGTGATAATATGAAGTCTCTACAAAAATCGTCAAAACTAACTGATTTCTGGAGCACGATAGAATCTAGAAACCAGGTAAGGAGCCAGTTCTGCATCAGCCACGTGACAAGAAGAGCCAAAGTCGCACAATTTAAGAGTCATCTTATTCTCAGTAACCTGGAAGATTAATAATTTGGTTAGAACAAAGCACTAGTGGTTCCAAATGGCGAAAAAAATTGTAGAAGCTTTGAAAAATTGACGGTCTTTAGAACTACAGTGGACTCTCTACATAGTACTCAGCCTCGGGACCGACATCAAGTGAACTGTATCCAGAGCTAAACACTATGAGGGATAATCACTAATTAGAGAGTCCACTGTATGCCACGATTAAAAAAAAAAGATTGCAAAACTGTAATACTACGCCACATACAGCTGGTCACTGTTAATGCTAATGGTAATATCAAAGTCAAGAAATGGCCACATTCATAAAATGAGTTCCATTGAAAATGGCTACTAAATGGTAAGTGTATACCGTTTGGGTGTGAGCTAAAAGTGCCTCTAAAAGTGCTTTTTTCAACGTAATTCGATCTGAAACGTTCGAAAAACATGTTTTTAAATGTGGGAAAGCCATTTTACGAAAAAAAAACCTTTTGGTTGCCCTTGGTCACCTGTGGTTTTTGGTCATTTTTTGGTATTTTAGCCCGTTTTGGTCACTGGAGCTTCGCAAAAAGAGATTCTTTATTCGGCGGTGATAAGAAGCAGATATAGCTTACACACAAAAGGGTACATGTTGTTGTACCCGGCTAAGGGCTACGCGGCCAAGACCAGCACACTCGACATTGCAAGATTAAGGAAAAAGGTATATTTTCGCCTTTAATTTACCAACTTATATACAAACATATACAAAATATATACAAATACTAACCAGCACATAATTTATTTAATATAAAGAAGCTCTTTTTGCAAAGCTCCGGTGACCAAAACGAGTAAAATACCAAAAAATGACCAAAAACTATAGGGAGGTCCAAAGCGAAAATGACCGAAAACCACAAGAGGGACCAAGGCAAACCAAGAAAAAAAATGTTCGAAAAATTGCCTTCCAACACTTAAAAACATGTTTTTCGAACGTTTCAGATCGAATTACGTTTAAAAAAGCATTTTAGAGGCATTTTTAGCTTACACCCAAACACCAAAATGTCAATATCTCTGTCTATACGAACATGACAAGTATATTGCCATTGCTACTGGCATTGATTGTTATATGTGTGACAGCTATACGTGGACGGGCCTATGACGACCGTTAGGGGATTTTTCGACAATAAGAAGACTTTTTGCAAGTCACCAAAGTCACTTACCAAAATGTTATCGGGCTTGATATCAGCATGGACTATATTGCACTTCTTCAACAACTTTAGAGCAAGGAGCAACTGCTGAGCATAGCTTCGGACTGCCTTCATGTGTAAGCCAACATTATTGCCATACTTTTTCAGCAGCTCGCGAAGGTTCATGCTACAATAATAGGGGTTGCAAAAAAATATCAAACTCTCATAACAATCTTACTATCACAAGAAGCCCAACAAATGTGGAAAAGTTATTACCTAAAATAGATCAGCATAAGGTGGTGCATCCATGGGATAATTTTAAATAGTTCAAAAGAAGCATACCTTAAATTTTCGAAGACCAAGCACAGATGGTTGTGATGATAGAACTGTCTGTAGAGCTGCAGGCAATGAAACTTGTCAAGTCGGTCGGCTTCATTCAGCTTTTTGAGGACTTCCAGCTCGCGGACACCGGTTTTCCGCCTGAAAATGTGAAAGTTGATTGCCAGTCTGTGTTTAACAGTCGAAATTACATCATGTCATTATTTCGTATAATCTTGATGGCCACATTCGAATCATTCCTTTTGGTATCGGTAGCACGCACAACATTGCCGAAGACACCAGCACCCGTGTAGCCGAACACCCTATAACGACCATCCAAGCGCTCGCCGATTCTAACACCTAGAAGATGGAACGGAACCGATTTATAGAGTTCTGAGACTACAAGAAAACAATTTACGATAATATCCTTCAGTATCATCCCAGTTGTCTTTCAGAGAAGCATTGCTGAACTCTTGTGAGGCGATGGTAGCAGCTTGCGATAACAACTGAAATTTCTTGTAAAAATATTTGGCCCGAAAAAATGAGAATGTAATCTAACCTCAGTGGGCAACTCAGCATCATCAGCAAACATGTCGAAAGCAAAAGCGCTAGGAGCTTCCACTTTTTTCTTCTTTGCTTCTGGCTCACCGGTAGTTGGATCTTGCGCATTTTCTTCTTCTTTCGGCACTGCTTCAGAACTTGTAGGCTTTTTCTTGGTGCCCATCTAAAGAACAATGGATATTATTTACTGCCAATATCAGATTTTTTTTGAAATTCTGAATTTTATATTTTGGCTCGCAACTCACAATAAAAATATGAACTGCAAGGAAAAACATTGCTGAGAGCATACAAATAGTTTAATTTTTTGATTTTTTTTACTGAGAAGCTATTTTTTGCGTGAAATTTTTCATATAAAGCGCCACATACAGTTAACCCTCGATTTAACGACACCCCAAAAAGTTCGTTCGCACCTCGGGTCCGACTCTTTTTTAGCTTAGTTTTTGAAGGCTTTTGCCAGCTGTCTTTGGTCAGTCAAGTCCGAAATATCGCAAGGATTCTGATTTCGCCGAACCTCGGTTATCCGGCACCCCTTTTTGAAAATCAGGTGCCGGATAACCGAGGTCCGCGGGTCTTTATGGCGAAATTTAAAGATTTTGAAAAAACGAATGGCGAAATCAGAATCCTTGCGATATTTCGTACTAGACTGGCGAATCACATTTAGCAAAAGATTTCGAAAATTGAGCTGAAAAAAGTGTCGGACCCAAGGCGGAAATGAACTTTTGGGGGTGCCGGATAAACGAGGTTTGACTGTAGTGAGAGTTTGACAAAGCTTATGAATGGATACATTATTTAATTTATTACTCGGAATTATCTCTAAAGAAGGGAGTGCGCGCATCTCCAACTCTCAATGATCCTATGCCCCTTCCGGGCGACCTTGTAACATTTTTTTGAATTCGCGCCTTTAATGCTTTTTTATTTTTAGCCGTTTTGTAGTTCGGGAAAAAAACATTTGAGCCCGTCCTAACGTTCGCTGGCACACCCTGAGCCTAAGGCTTTGCCTAAGTTAAAAAAAAAGACAATAAAATGGCCTAAAAATTTGAAAAAGATGCGAATTAAAAAAATATCTCAAAGGGTACCAAACGCCCTAAAGCCGATGAGAGTGAAAAATTAAGAGAAACAAACAGCATAAAAATCCACTACAAACCAAAAACAAAAAATAGAAATTACACGAGACGGGAGTCGAACTTGAAATTCGGTGTGCCGAGTTGCAGTATCGAGTCAAAATTGTATTAGTCGCAATTGTATCGAGTCGTCGTTATACCAAAAAAAAGTAAAAAGGCAAAACGTGGCTGAAAAGTGACTCACCTTTCTGCTCCGTTTTGGCTTAGAGAGTACATACTCTTTGGGTAAAACGCGGCAGAGACTTGAGTCACCTTTTTGCCTCGGCAATATGTGAGTCACACTTCTGCTCCGTTTTTCCTTTTTCTCTCGGACCTCCATTCTCGATGTCTTGAAAAAAGTATTTTTTGGGGCGCATTATATTTGAACAGTTTTCGTCATTTTTCACTAACCAATTTTCTAGCTTTCTCTTCTTTTTCATCCTCTTCTGCTTGTTTCAAAATTTTAGCCACATTCTCTCTGTTCCTGATGTGGGTCATTTTTTCCTTTAGTTCACCAAAGAAGTCTCCTTCACTCTCCACCCTCACTGGAGAATCTGCTCTAGAGCAGCCGGTGGAAGAAAGCGATGAGCCGGGAGCTGAAATCTTGGACTTAACACTAGATGGGCTGGAGTCGCCATAGATATTTCTGTCCCGCTGTAGGATCTCAGCTGCCTCTTTTAGTAATCTGTTGGCTTCCGAGTCTTCATCTGACTCAGAATCATTCTCGGAGACTGAGGAATTTGCTCCATCGGCTTGCTCAACCTCATTTTTATTGGCTCCATTCTCTGCAACTGGGACTGAGCTAACAGGTGCTGGCTCATTTGTGCATCTGAGCCAAAGAATTGAAATACTATACCTACCACAGTTAAAAAACACTTACTCCATAGGCTCATTAGCCGATTTGGTATCACTGTGCTCAACCACAGCAAATTTCTGCAGCAGTTCTCGTCTTTTTTGCCTCAACTCTTCAATTTTCTTCTCTTCGTCGTCCTCCTCCTCATCCACAGAGTCGGTAGTGTCAATATCGTTGGATTTGCGATTTCTGCCTGAGTTATTTCTTGAACTTGAGGTATTGAGTTTTCTGATTGAGCTGACCCCATCTCTAGTTCCTTCTTTCCTAGTCTGACTGGAAGAAGAGTGTGTCTGGTCTCGTGATCGCCTGAAATAACTAATATAATAATTGATAGAAACCAGTCCAACTGTGAAACATACCTATCCCTATTTTTGGCGGAAGGTGAGGGAGAGCGTTGTCTGCGGCGGATGTTACTACTGCTGCCACGCCCTCGTCCCGGGGACTCGTAAGCTCTTTTGTTGTCAGAATGCCTAGCTGGAGACATATCTCTTCGCCTGCTGTCTGATAATCTCAGAGATGCAGGTCTCCTGTTTTCCACATGAGCACGACGAGGTGGGGAATGGACACGAGTAGGCCGACTGTCTGCGTTGTTTCTACGTGTTGGAGATCTAGAACAAACTCTGGTGGGATTGCCATTGCGGTGGTCACTAAAACAAATTACTAATGATTTGATACTTTTAGTCAATTTTCGATCTAATGGCACACAAAAGGCTTGGCTTTATGCTAGATCTGACAATTTTATAGCAAAAATTTTCAAATTTTATCGACACTTTTTACTCAATGGGTGGACAGTCAACCTTTTGTACATAAAGCGTAAAGTCTGAGGCGCGGGGTAGACCAGGGTATGTTATGACAGACTCAAGCTTTGTGTTTTTTGGCCTTTGTGAGCATATACGTGGTGGTTTACTTTTGTCCCTCAAGGGATATATGAAAAGCGATCTCCTCCCTCCAAGTAAACAAGCGTCGATTTATTTTTAACTTATTCATGAAAAATATAAAAATTACATTGTACTAGTCGTTATTGCGAGCTATACTTTTTGGAGCAAATTCAGCTATTACTACAGAATGCACCAAGCAATTGCAATTTTTTCAATAATAGCCGAATTCTTTTTCTCTGATGTTTGTACTTTGTTCATAGCATTTTGAGCTAAACTTTACCTTGGTGGAGCAAGATAACCCAATTTTTTTTAAACCTAAATGTTACCTTTCTCACCCCATGGAACTTTTTGGCGACAATTAATATTTTGATGTAAACACTTAAAACCTGGTATAAACATCAAAGGAAGAAGAATGGCTATTATTCAGGGATGTGATCTGTCCTTATTAATAAGATTAATCCTTATTTTGGGACTCCAAATCTTATTTATCTTGAAAATTTTACGAAAAATCCTATTTTTTGCACAAAATAGGCAAAAAGCACTGGATAAAATAGCATATTTCACCCGAAATAGCCTAAAATATCTTTATTTTCAAAATTTTGAGATCTCATCTTTGCTATTACAGTCAACCCTCGATTTAACGACACCCCAAAAAGTTCGTTCCCACCTCGGGTCCGACTCTTTTTTAGCTTAGTTTTTGAAGGCTTTTGCCAGCTGTCTTTGGTCAGTCAAGTCCGAAATATCGCAAGGATTCCGATTTTACCGGTCATTTTTTAAAAACTAAATGATTCTGCTAAAATGACCCGTGACCCTCGATTTAACGACACGATATTTTGAAAAAGGGGTGTCGTTAAATCGAGGGTCACGGGTCATTTTAGCAGAATCATTTAGTTTTTAAAAAATGACCGGTAAAATCGGAATCCTTGCGATATTTGGGACCAGACTAACGAATCAGAACTGGCAAAAGGCTTCGAAAATAGAGCTAAAAAAAGTGTCGGACCCGAGGTGGGAACGAACTTTTTGGGGTGTCGTTAAATCGAGGGTTGACTGTATTAAAAAATTTTCCAAAATAATTTTTCCCTCTATAGTTTCGGCTGAATTTTGTAAAAAAAATATTTTGCGCCAGAAAGCGAGCCATTGAGATTATTTCGATATTTTTGAAATTAAAGCGATTATCTGAATTGAAGAAAATATTTAAAATTGTCAGACAAACGAAGATTGCACTTTTCTGTGGCAATAGTCAACTTATTTTGAGAAATAACAACTACCGTATTTCCTCTAATAAGCCGACACCCCTAACTTTGAGGACCTATATCTCAGCCTCGAGTAAATATTTTGCATATCTGTTTTTCATATTTTCTTAGTTCCCTTGAGTTCTACCGATTCCATTTTTTAGATTTTGGATTTTCACCCAAAAATCTCGAAATCGACCAAAAATTTTTCTGATTTTTGGAGGTTTAAAAAATAAGCCGACATGTCGACTTATTAGAGGAAATACGGTAACTAACCTTTTGGTGCTGGTTTCTTTCTTATCACTTTCGCGCACCTTAGCAGCCAATGGAACAGCTGAAACGACAGAAGTGACTGTAGAGGCAACAGAAGGAATAACTTCTTTAGATGGCTTGTCTTTGGACTTTTTGGGTGATTTCGGAGATGAGGTCGTGGGAACAGGAGATCTGAAAACACTCCAATAACTCAATACAGTAAACCCTCTATAATTGAGCACCCCTCTAATTGGGCACCCTCTGTAATTGGGCACTTTTTACAGTCCCGACAAAATGAGCAGTAAACTTCTTTCTTTTATTATTGTTAATCGGGCACCCAACCCTTGGTAATTGGGCACTTTTTTAAAAAATTGTTGGACGAAAAAATACGGTAAAGCATGACGATATAGCTTTTTAATTGGCGCTTTTTATTTTAACGTTTTTCTCCCTACTTTTAGATTTTGATTTGAAGTGTAATCGGTTGAGCATTTTAGCATTCAAAGATGGCAGAAAAACGTAAACACACCGAGAGTTTTGGATTACAGTGATTTGGTATTGACGTTGGTAGAATAAAGCTTTTTTTTTGCAAAACCTCTATAATTGGGCACCCACTTTCTTGGTGCCCAACAGATGCCAACAGGTGCCCAATTAGAGAGGTTTGACTGTAGACAATAACAGTTAAAATACCAACTTTTCATTTTTGTCTTCTTGCTTGGAACTCCTTTTCTCCTTCTTATGTTTTTTCTTAGAAGAGGGACTTTTGTCGGCTTTTTTCTTCTTTTCCTTTTTCTCTTTCTTGGCCTTCTTGCTTTTCTTGTGCTTCTTGCCTGTTTTCTCTTCGCTTGTGTCCATAGCCAATTCAGCCACCTTTTCTTGTTCAGAAGCAGCAACAACAGGTGCAACTGGGCTTTCGGATTCAAGCATGTTTGGGGTCAACTATTTCCTGAAAATAGTTGACAAGATGAAAGGAGGAATTTTATTGTTATAATGTTGTGTACTACTCTAAGCTAGGCACAGCGATTATGATAACGATTAATTGAATATTGCTAGCATAATGCGAGAATAATAAGTAGCGTTGAATTTTCGATAGCTAAGCTATAATAAACCAAATAATCAGGAAAGAACAAAAATGATTGGAAATTTATCCAGTGTTGTTTGGAAAAGAGCAGAGAATATGTGCATAAAAAAGCTTTTGAAATAGTTGACTGGTCTTCGAAGGAAGATTACAAAAATTGTGTATGATAACTATTTTAAATGTATTTTTGTGTGGATCTCAGTCAGATTTTCACATATTGAAGGTTTGGACTTGAAATAAACAAATAAACTGCATCTTTTCGCTAAATCTATTATAATTTTGGGTACACATCACAAAATGGTTTTCATATAAATATTAAATAACACCAAGTCCTTCATCATACGAAATGTATGTTACGATCAGGTAAAAATATGTATAGGTTATGGTTACGTTTACAGTCGTGTATCGATAACCCAGCATATCAACCTGAATCGAGCGTCGATTGTATGGTCATTATAATTGTACACTGAACACGGTACATTTGAACTTTTATATAAGATATCTATTTTGATAAGATACTTTTTTCGAAAGGAACTCTTGAATAGAAGTGTGCAAGGGATCTGGATCCCTCCCAAATCGGGATCCCAAAGATTTTGGTGTAAAATCCCGATCCCGAATCCCTCCCGATCGATTGTGAAAATCCCGATCCCGAATACAGTTAACTCTCGCTATATAGTTAACTCTCGCTATATAGTCAACTCTCGCTTCACAGTCAACTCTTGCGGTATATTCAAACTTTGCTATGACGCAATTCTCGGTATCGTACGGTTTTTCAGGACCCCCAGCCACTGTACTATATCTAGAGTAGACCGTAGTAAACTGTTTTAGTATGCCTTCTTAGTGTCTCGGGTTTTTGAAAGTTAGACCAAAAGTTAGACAAATCCCGAAATTTTGATCGGGATTCCAATAACTTTTTACGAAATCCCGATCCCGAATTTTTTTAGCCACAATCCCTATCCCGAAATCCTTCCCGAGGCCGAGTTCCGAGCTCTACTGTTGCATTTGACTTGTTCCCTATAGCGACGATTAGAAGAAGTTAGAAATATAAAAGATTGATCATGAGAGGCATCTTACCGTATTTTCTCTGATGTAAGACCCGTGCCTTATATTAGAGGCACGCACTCTTTTTAAACTTCAAGTAGTCTGAAACTTTCGTTTTTCTGAACCTTTTGAGCTTTGTAAAAAGTAACTATGATATTTTTGAACACTTTTTACTTAACATTTTTATAGAGCCTGAAAAGTTCAGAAAAACTAAATTTTCAGTCCACTTCAAATTAGGGGAGTCTTATGTTAGACGGGGAGGGGGCTTTTAAATTTAACGAAATACGGTATGTAGCAGGGTTTCAGCCGACTTTAAAAAAAATGAGAACCAGATATCGATAAAAGTCAGGTAACTAGGTAATCAGATATCAGAAAACTCATCAGATTTATCAACGTACAGTTACCGATTATATTTTGTATTATACGAGAAATTATATGCAGTTATCAGCAAAAAAGTGTCATGTAGCCGATTTGAAAGAAATCTGATCTTTGAAAAAAAGAAATTGAATTGTACTTTAGGCTAGAACTTATACACGTTACCCGTACGCACTCAACCAATTACGCGTAGGTAACCTACGGGTTTCGTGTACGCTTTTTTTCTTATGAGCAGAAGATAAAGATATTTTTTCGTATAGAAGAAAAAAAGGCAGAACAAAAAAATAATTAAATTAACTGTACGTTAATAACGGTGTGATTTCTCGTATGATATAAAAGAAACTCTACAGTTGTCGATTTTACAGTTATCGGCAAAAAATTATGAATCCCGCGGAATCAGGGTTTTTTATGACGGGAATCCCGCATCGCAAACATGTTAGGCCGAAAGACTTCTGAATGTCAAACCTAACAAAAACTGACTTTGAATGAACACCCGTTATCTTGAGTCAGTTTCGATAACTTTACGTTGATAACTGTGAAAAATGTGACATGCAGCTTAATTTTTTTGGAAAAAATCAGAACCAGACATCAGATGTTAAAAGAAGTCAGGTTATCAGAAATCAGATATCAGCTGCAACCCTGGTATGTAGAATAATGACTGTATTTTTATATTTTTGATAATCAAAAAGATTTCATAAGTTGCACTTTACAGTTCTAACTTAGGATTTTGATGTTGAGCCTTTTCAATAATTCTTCCATCTTACAAAAATGAGATGAGTAATCTTAGAAATAATTATTCAGAATTCACTAACTTTTGATTCACATAGTCGAAAATAATTTATTATCTAATAAATTTTGAATTGTATTATTGCCACAGTGTTCTCTAAATTCCAATTTTTTACGCATTTGTAATTCGCCGTGCATCCATGATTCAACTTTCAATTGTTGTCTGTTCCTATTGCAGCAGTAGCAGTAGTGTCGTCACAATTTGAACCAAACCATCTGGGCAAACAAGCGAAGCAAACCAACTTACTCTCTTCTACTTGCTGGTGTAACATTTCCAACAAAAAATACACGAATGATTCAAAGGGCAAAGTTCTCCATCCATCAGACTGTTTGACCATTTTAATAGTATTAAAAAGGACCCGCCCCTCAATTTGGAGAGTCTAGCCATTTGAGATGCTTTTTATAGCCAAACACTTGGCATTCTTACCTGGTTTATAAAAGGATGGAAAACGTACGAAATTTTCATATTTATCAGTGTTTCTTTAATTCGTGGCCTCATTGTGTGCTTGCTTTTTTATTACCGAGGAGGACACTAAATTGGAGGGTCACTGTATTAAAGTTTCAAAATGTTTAAACGCGGGCCACAATATCAACTACAGTTAACTGTACAGCCACAGTTAACTGTACAGCCACAGTTAACTGTACAGCCACAGTTAACTGTACAGCCACAGTTAACTGTACAGCCACATTTAACTGTGTAGCTGGCCACTTCTTTTTTAGTGAGTTATACGGGCTGTGGTAGGTTACCGATAACTTTGCGGTAAGTATCCTTTCGGTGGTTGTATTGTTTTGGTGTCAACAAAGTTCATTGCTAAGTTAAAATTAGATATTGATGAAAGAAAGATTACTGTTTTCTATTTTATTTTTTATTCTATTTTTCCGGAAATTTTATATTTTTCCAGGAAATTTTACGTAAAAGTCACCAGTTTTACACTTTCTGGAAAATTTCACAACTCTATTTTATACTTCCATTTGAAATTTCCAAAGCAAAATTTGTTCAAAGTTTGTTTGCCTCTTTCAATTTTTTTTCATTTTAGGTCAAAATGGCACTTTTGCCATAACATTTGCCATAGCATTACGTCAAAATTTTATTTATTCGTCGATAAAATTAGGTGCTGTGAATAAGAAATTCATGTTTCTTATTTCCCCGTTTTTCAAGGAACAATGTAGAATCCTTCTTATAATTTCACAGCCCAAATTGAAAATTGACTGTAAAATTTCGTTATTTTTCCCGAGATTAGAAATACTGTATTTCCTCTAATTAATGCGACGCCGCGTTTATTTTTTGGACCCCCAAAAATCAAAAAAATTTGAGGTCGATCTCGATATTATTGGGCAAAAATCCGAAATCCAAAAAGCGGAATCGGTAGAGCTCGCTGGAGTTAAGAAAATGCAAAAAAGAACAGATCGAAAAAAGTTTTCTGCTTCGAGATACAAACCATCAAAGTCAGGGGGCGCGTTCATTAGAGGAAATACGGTAGATGGATTTTTCATACTTCCATTTTAGTAACTAAATTTAAAAAAGTCGCTTTAGTGTATTCAGCGGGATATTTTCTATAAATAGCCCAAAAGTCAGGCTTAACAATTTATACCCACACTTAATGCATATCCATGTTAGTTCCAATAACAATTTGTATTTAGTTCAAAATGGTATCTAAATGTGTATTAGTCTTGCTAGTGATTGGCGTGTTTGAGTGCTGCCAAGCTGGGTATGGTGCCCCTAAATACGGTGGCGGAGGAGGGGAATTTGGGGGCGGAGGTGGTGGACCACCACTTGGTTTGTGTTAACTTTTTTGATTAAACACCAGGTTCGATGACCGTATTCATTTCAGGAATTGGAGGTGGTGGCTTTGGGGGTGGTCCTCCAGTGGGTGTAGGAGGAGGCTTTGGTGGTCAATCTCCCGGTTTTGGTGGTGGTGGCAGCAGTAAGTATACACATCCGCAACATTTACTAAATAAACATTTGCTTTAGATTACGGGCAAAGTAGTTATGGAAATAAAGGCAGTGAGTTGTCTAAAGCAACAAATATATTTTCAGTCTAGGCATAAATCTATGATCATTTTTGCGCAGAGTCATATTTTACTGCAGTCGAACATAGATATAATGACCCCTATGTAGGTCCCACACATCTTGATTTTCGAAAGATGTTAGCAATTTGTATATAAAAATCTACTACCAAAACTTTTAAGGATCCCGATTTTATTGATCGTTTTTCAGAAACCTGATTTTTTCTTGTAAAAATCAAAGATTCGATAAAACGACCCTTTATATAAAAAAAGGGAGTCGTTCATAGAGTTTTTACTTTTTGAGAAGAAAAGATCTGGCTATTAAAAAAGATTAGCAAAGTCGGACGCATTGCAATTTTTCGGGACCGAACTGTAAAAACACAACTTACAAAAGCCTTCGAAAATTAAGATAAAAAAGTGTCTTATCCAGCTGGGGGTCGAACTCGAGACCCAAATTTCACAATTGGTAATTTGACCCTACTTGGATATACTGCCCCCCAAATCAAGTACCTCTTAATGCATTTTTGATCGAGAGTCTTGCTTGGAATTATGTCTAAGGTAAGGAGTGCGCGCATCTCTAACCGACCAAGCCCCCTGCGCCCCCTTCGGGGACTCTCGATCAAAAATGCATTAAGAAGTACTTTTTGCCAAGTCCCATGTTGAAAAACAGGGTAAAACAGTCATATGGTCGAGATTTCAAAATGCCCAAAACTCGATTTTTTATAGACTAGAACTTAAAAATAATGCCTTTTTCGAGCTTGGAGGCGATTTTGAGTCGATACAAGGTGTTTGGAAACACTTTAAAAAAATTGATTTGGGGGTATATCCAAGTAGCGCCGGTAATTTAATATTTTCAACTGTATCTGATTGCATGCATTCCTCACAAAGAAACTTTTTAAGGCTACGGAAAAAGCAGCTATGGTGGTGGTGGAGGAGGATATGGCTATGGTGGCAAGTAATCAACTAACCTATTTTCCAACTTTCTATCAACACAACTGCCGAGTGTAACAGTAAACTATGTGTTTTTGTCAATAAAAGTGTTTGATCCTCTCTTCTTGTTTTTTAAGGCATCAATCACTTTAAAAATACCACCCCAATTAAACAGCCACTTGGTTGACTATTTTGTGAATACAGTTTGAGTGGAGCAAAATAGATAGGTGTCATCTGTTTGGAAGTTACAGTTGACTGTGAATAGTTGTGAACTATTTGAGTAGTAAATATGTTGAAGTTGGTGCTTGTTATTGTGTTTTGCCTTGGATTAGTGGTCTACAGCAGACCATCTGATGATTTGAGTGAAGGAGGTTGGTTTGGCTAACTGTATTGATGAGTATATACATTGGTTCGTAGGCAGCTTGATGGGTCATGGAGGCAAAGGATTTGGTGGTTATGGCGGTTATGGAGGTGGCGGATACCACAAATCAGCAGTGTTTGGCAAAGGAGGTGGTGGAGGGGGCTATGGATATGGTGGATAATAGTCTAATAGTATAAATGCTTGTTCACTCACTTTTATATGTTCTAGAAAGTTTGTGTAGATGAGAAATTAGATCTGATTTGATACTTTTTTTAAGTAAATAAAGTAAAAATTCGAGCTGCAAGATTTCTTATGATTGTTCGATGACGTAAAAAATCACCACACATACAAGGTTTATCTTCAAGTTTTATACAGCACCGCAGTGAACACTGAAGATGAACACAAATAAATTACTATATATCCTCTAATAATCTTCGAACTCTTTTATGAACCCCCAAAATTTCGTGTCAATTTTGAAATTTTCGGATGTCTAACTAAAAGCTAAACATTGGAATCGGAGAAAATACAATAAACAACTATTAAAATGTTGCTATGGGTTTTTTATATAGTCCTTTTGACCACTTTTTCTTTAAACGTTTCAGGCCGTAATTAGTCGCGATAGCATGTTTTCAGGAAAGGGAGAAGACATTTTTGAAACGAAAATATCTCATTACTCTTTCAGGTTGGTTTGCCTTGGCCTCCCAAGGCAAAAGTCTAAATTTTGGACAATTTTTTAAATGTTCTCCCCACCTAAAAACATATTTTTCCTGCTAATTACGACCTTAAACTTTCAAAAAAGTAATCAAAACACGGAGCACTTAATAGAAATTTGCCTCGGCCCCCCAAAGCTGATTTTTTATGGATTTTTTTTGTTATTTTTTATTATTATTTTTCTAACATTTTTCTAAGTAAAAAGGGTCACCATTTTCTTCAAGAATGCTAAAAAAGATTAAAAATAAAAAATTTCCTACAAAAAGTCAGCTTCAAGGACCAAGCCGAACTTCTGGGGGACGTTTTCTTTAATTTAGCCCAAAACACACTTTTGGGAGGACTCCATGAAAGGAAATTTAACTAAAATGTTTGTTTCGGTCTGAGATTTAGGTCTGAAAATTGGAGGAGGAGGGGGGGGCAACCTAGAGATGGACTCTAAAAAGTGCGAGGATAGATCGAAGAAATCTATTCAAACCGAATTGACTAGTTTCTTTGACGTTCTTTTTAATTATTTGGCGGTAATCTCAGATTTAAAATTGCTCGTCCATCTCGGCTTTTTAAAACCAATCTTTTGAAGAGGGCCCTCCCACAATGGAGGTGTGAAGTCGAAGTGCGAAGTAAAGCGATGTCTAGATCTCGCGTTTTTTATTGAAAAATGCCAAATATGATATAAATTAACTTTATCTGCTTTTTGATTTTAGGTATAGGTCATTTATATCAGATTTGGCTAAAGTTCGTTATACCACCTGACCCAAAAAGTGGTTTTGACCACTTTTTTCAACTTATTAGGCCTTAATTAGGTGAAAAAACATGTTTTTAGGTGGGGGACGACAATATTTTGAAAAATATTTTTTCGACCGTTGCTACTATTGGTACCAAATTTTCGGGGTGGGTGAGCATCCAATTCTCATGGCCGGCTTACCACATGACAAAGCAGGGCTATGCAAGTGTTGTTGTACACTTACATAGCCCACTTTTTCGAGATGTATGGTCTCTAAGGTGCTTGGGGGTGCGCATCTCAAGCCCCCGCGCCTCCTGCGGGGCGAGGGGGCTTGAGACTTAGAGATTATTCCGAGCAATATGCTGATGTATAACACACTCGTTCCCCCTTTTTACATACAATGTGAATTAGTGGTTGTGTAACTATATTAATGATCATTAATCATCATTTTTTGATTTTTACCGCTACCTTGGTACCGGTAAAAATGATCATTTTTGGTCATTTTATGGTCAAAATTTGTTTTTCGAAATATTGTCGTCCCCCACCTAAAAACATGTTTTTTCACCTAATTAAGGCCTAATAAGTTGAAAAAAGTGGTCGAAGCCACTTTTTGGGTCAGGTGGTGTAACGTACTCCGGCCTCAGATTTGGCATTTTTCAATAAAAAACGTGAGATCTATATCATTTCACTTCGCACTTTGACTTCACACCTCCATTGTGGGAGGGCTCTGAGAAAGTGGAAATCTGATATTGATAACTTCTGTTTTAATGACCTCTTTAATTGTAGACAAGTTTTCTTTCTTAAGTTTTGCTTCCCAACTTGCAAAAGTTAGTCAAATAAAGCAACATAGAAAACAAAGATATTCTCTTCAAATGTAAAAAAAGTTCCGTATACTCATGGATTCCCTTATTTGGCCAACTTTCGTAAGTCGAAAAGCAAAAACTTATCCAAGCAGCCCTGAAAATAATAGAAAACAAAATTGGTGTCAACAATACAGTCGAGTCACTGTATCACAGTACCCCTTCAAGTTTGACCTCCAGCTAGGTCCAACATTTGCCCCGATTTTGAAGACCTTTGCCAGTTGGCTTTGGTTGGTCTACTCCCAAAAACCGCAAAGATTTTGATTTTGGCAGTCTTTTTTCAAGAATATTATATGCTTGCCGATCAGGACTAGGAGTGATATTTTTTGCAACAAGAGGCAGGCGCCTCCTTTTTGATATCACGAGCCGCCCTTTTTTCAAAATAGCCACCCTGCTCCGGACCATGAGATTTAGCTATAACAACGCTCTATTTTGAAAAGTGTCGTTATATCGAGACTTGCGAGTATTTATGGCAAAAATGGGAAGTGTTTGAATAAGAATCGGAAAAATCGGGATGCTTAATACTTTCAGGACCGGACTGACAAAAAAACTAGCAAAAATCTTCAAAAATCGAGACTAAAAAAGTGTCGGACCAAGTGATGAATCAAATTTGAGGAGTGTTTTGATATTGAGACCTGACTGCAGCAAATTTGTCATTTTCTTCAGAAAATTTCACAAATATTTCAAAATCCATAATATGCGTTTTGTGATTTTTAGACTTTGTGACTCTACTAGCGAATACCGTATTTACTCTAATAGTAGCCCCCTGATTCTAAATCGTGTTTGTGGCATTTAGTTTTGACCTATTTTTTGAAGACTATTTCCAGACAAGTTACTACTCATTTTGTAGCTAGTGAGATGAGCTACAAAATGAGTAGTAACTTGTCTGGGAACAGTCTTCAAAAAATAGGTCGAAAACTCAATGCCACAAACATGATTTCGAATCAGGGGGGGCTACTATTAGAGTAAATACGGTACTTCCCCCCTCCTCCCTCTCCAAGCAACTTTCCCGTTTTAAAGTCAAGTAAAAAGTATCCAAATACATGTCCCAGAACCAGATCTTTTAGTCCCGGCTAACATACGCTGGCCTACCTTGCCTAAGGTCTAAGCCTAAAACAAAAGTAGTTATAGCAATTTTGGGTGTGGTCACATTGATGCGGGTAAGGGGAGCTTTTTATTCGCTTGCAGCGCCGATTTTTTTCTGAAACGCGCTTTCTGTTCAATGTTTTTCTACCTTTTCCAATCTTTACTGCTTTAATGCAATTTATTGTAGTTGCAGCCATGAAAGTGAAGGAGAAAAGACCGTTTGCCACCCAGCGTCAATTTATGAAGAAGCCTAAGCCGTGGAATACACTTAAAACTAAGCTCTCAAATCTTGCTAGCTCCATTCAGAAGTCCACTAGCAGCAAACCATCAGTCATGAAGTGTTCCCTGAAAGCAGTTGTGCGCAGACTCAAGTGTTTGAATGCTTCTTCTACACTATTCCCACTACCCATTACCACCACCCACCAACCTATGTATTTGAAGTACTCGGAAAAGTGGGAGAATCGCCACAAGAAAAACAATGTCCCTACTTTTCCGTTTCTACAGAGAAATCTCGAGGTATACCATAAAGCAGATTTTTTTCGACTGTGTACAGTTGTATAGCTGTGTCTCAAACGTAACATTGAAATTCGAAATTTTGCCAGTAAATTTTATACTGCAATTTTCTTTCGATCTTTGTTGGGAATCCAGTCAAATCTCGATTTAACGGCCCCGCGATTTTAACCGCTTCCTCCCTGGGTTCTATTTGATTGGCTTTGACTGAAACCATACTCTCGATTTAACACGCGCCACCTCCCCAAACCACCACAACGCCCCCCGGTCCTCCAAGGCGGTCCCAAGCGCTAAATCCGGGTTTGACTGAAAAAGAAAATTTGGGATTAAAACGAAGTAACTGTTTTTTGTTCAAACCTCTAAATCTCTGAAACTATTCAATAAAGTTTGATAGCTAGTTGAGAAGCTGAGATCCAGGGCTACACGATAACGCAAAAAATTATAACAAAAATCCAATGAAAAGTTCCAATATAAAACAGCAGTTCCATTTTAAAAGCTATAGTTGTGTTACAGTTGTGCGTGAATAGCTGGAGTGACTATGAGAAAAAGTTCCTAGAGTGGTCAGCCATGTGCCAGCAGCGGAAAAACCAGGTGAAAAATCAAGGAAATACCTGTGATTCACCCGAAGATTATGCCTGCTCCTCTTTTCCCTCCAAACAACCACAGCACCCAACATCGTCTAAACAGTCGAAAAGCCAGTCAACTGTATCTGGTTGGTTATCAAAAGCTGGGCTAAAAATTTGGATCTTGTGGGTTATCCATGTACACTTTTTCAATTATGTACACTTTTTCAGCAAAAATTGAAAAAGTGTACATGGATAACCC
This sequence comes from Ditylenchus weischeri, assembly GCA_029231635.1. Taxonomy (NCBI): domain Eukaryota; kingdom Metazoa; phylum Nematoda; class Chromadorea; order Rhabditida; family Anguinidae; genus Ditylenchus; species Ditylenchus weischeri. Next base: position 74,566 of record JAMRYI010000478.1, read on the forward strand.
ACAAGATCCAAAAATTTAGTTGCTGTGAATGAAATTTTCAGAAGTAAAGGATGCCGAATCGACTGATGAAAACGAGGAGGGTGAGCAGGAGAAAAAGTTGTTGAAGTCATTCTACACAGTCTACCACATTGACAAACTGCACAAAGGAGACAGCCAGGTCGGCTATTTGTTTTTATGCAGTCTGCTAGGTATCCCCGCAGTGTTGATATGTCAAGCGTGCACCCAACAAAAAATAGTTACAGTCGACTCTCGATACAACGAACCCCCAAAAAGTTGGCCTAGGGTCTGACACTTTTTTTAGCCCGCTTTTTGAAGCCTTTTGCCGGTTGTCTTTGGCTGGTCTAGTCCAAAACGTCGCAAGGATTACATTTGGGGGCTTGAGAGTTAGAGATGCGCGCACTCACTTACCTTAGACATGATTCCGAGAAGTACTATTGATCATAAAATGCATATAGAGTCTATTTTTGCCACGGCCCATGTTGAAAAACATGGTAAAGCTGCCAAAAAAAGTGGCCCCTATATTATTCCCCTCTCCTCCCAATACAGCCCCTTAACCCTTTTAAAATTGCTTTTTTAACCTTTTTATGTCAAAATTATTACTTAAAAATGATTTTTGACCACTCCCAAAAAAGTCGATTTTGGTGGGGAGGGGGTATTCCCAGTAGGTTTTTGGCGGGGGTATTACCGAGTAGCGTCAAATTTTCGCCTTGCATCCCCCTGTGGTAGAAAACACCCGAAAAAAGATTAAAGCCAGGATTAATCTCGAAAAGAAAAATCCGGCTTTTTTAGCAACCTAGGTGTAACCATTATAAACAGTGTTTGTTTACAGCAGATCTCATCGCTAGAACAACTAGCTAACTCAGAGTATGTGAAGGCATCCGTGCAAGAGGCTCCTAAAAGAGGTCTTCACCCTAGAAGGTATTCTGCTCAAGAAGCCAGGCATGTAGCTTTTTGGAGAAATTTTAAATTTTAGAAATAATTTTTAGTGCCCTAAGTCCCAAAACATTGATGGCGCTAGAGCGATGGAGAAATGCTCAAGGACCTGTGTTTTTGCCTACCAAAAGCAAAACCAGCCAAAAGCAGTTCAGGAATGACAGAGGAGGGTCTGGAGATGACTCTGGAGAAGAGGACATTGGCAGTGGACTGGATGTGTGGAACAGGCACATGGCACATATTGAACATGCAAAGGTAATGGCCTCTTGATCTTGAGCCTCAAAACCGAAAATCGGGTACAACAATTTATTTACGACAAGAATACATTGAAAGCAGGCTCCAAATTGGTTAAGCGACCGAAAAATTGCATTAAATTGCAAAATAAACCGATTGGGATTGAAATTGGGTAGGGCCAAAAAAACAGAAAAAAACAGACCGTGTGCAACCCTTTCTTAGTGTGCAACCCTTTCTTAGTGTGCAACCCTTTCTTAGTGTGCAACCCTTTCTTAGTGTGCAACCTTTCTTAGTGTGCTCTAGTGTGCAACCCTTTCTTAGTGTGCAACCCTTTCTTAGTGTGCAACCCTTTCTTAGTGTTTTCTTTGTGCAACCCTTTCTTAGTGTGCAACCCTTTCTTAGTGTGCAACCCTTCTTGAGTGTGCAACCCTTTCTTAGTGTGCAACCCTTTCTTAGTGTGCAACCCTTTCTTAGTGTGCAACCCTTTCTTAGTGTGCAACCCTTTCTTAGTGTGCAACCCTTTCTTAGTGTGCAACCCTTTCTTAGTGTGCAACCCTTTCTTAGTGTGCAACCCTTTCTTAGTGCAACCTTTAGTGTGCAACCCTTTCTTAGTGTGCAACCCTTTAGTGTGCAACCCTTTCTTAGTGTGCAACCCTTTCTTAGTGTGCAACCCTTTCTTAGTGTGCAACCCTTTCTTAGTGTGCAACCCTTTCTTAGTGTGCAACCCTTTCTTAGTGTGCAACCCTTTCTTACCCCTTTCTTAGTGAACAACCCTTTCTTAGTGTGCAACCCTTCTTAGTGTGCAACTTTCTGTGTGCAGGTGTGCAACCCTTTCTTAGTGTGCAACCCTTCTTAGTGTGCAACCCTTTCTTAGTGTGCAACCCTTTCTTAGTGTGCAACCCTTTCTTAGTGTGCAACCCTTTCTTAGTGTGCAACCCTTTCTTAGTGTGCAACCCTTTCTTAGTGTGCAACCCTTTCTTAGTGTGCAACCCTTTCTTAGTGTGCAACCCTTTCTTAGTGTGCAACCCTTAGTGTGCAACCCTTTCTTAGTGTACAACCCTTTCTTAGTGTGCAACCCTTTCTTAGTGTGCAACCCTTTCTTAGTGTGCAACCCTTTCTTAGTGTGCAACCCTTTCTTAGTGTGCAACCCTTTCTTAGTGTGCAACCCTTTCTTAGTTGTATGATTCCAGTTTGATCTCAGGCGGACTGCAAAAACTACATAATATTTTTCACAACTACCGTATTTTCTCTAATAGAACGCGCACCCACCTCCCTTGATTCAAAAAACGTGTTTGTGGCATTAGGCTTAGGTTTTTGACTCCTTTTTTGAAGACTTCTCATAGGCAAGTTTCCCCTCAATCTGTAGCTCATCTGCATGGCTACAAATTGAATGGAAACTTGGCCTAGAGTTGTCTTTTAAAAAAATGGGTATGGTTGCAATCACCCGTCAAAAGGTTCAAAAATCACGTCAAACTAGTAATTTATCCCGTCAAATGATAAAAAAAATTTGTTTGTCTCGAGAATTTCTTACACTTTGTGTTTAATTTTTTTTAATTTTTATACCAGCGTGTAGCCCTGGATCTCAGCTTTCTTACAAGCTATTGATTGACCTAATAAGAGTTGAAAAATGTACAGAATGAAGTTTTTGAATAGATTAAATTTTCAGAAAAAGTTTTTTTATTCAATACATTTTTTCTGCAACGTTTAAAAATCTTAGTAGGTCAGTTGTTTGCTGGTTAGAAAGCTGAGATCCACAGGTACACGTCGGTATAAACATTTAAAAACAATTAAACTTTTTATAGAATAAAACAAAATTTTTAAGTTTGACGGGTTAAATTACTGATTTGACGGGATTCTTGAACCTCTTGACGGGTGATTTCAACCACATCCTTAAAAAATGCGTCAAATACACAATGCCACAAACACGATTTTGAATCAACGAGGGCCTTCTATTAAAAGAAGCATTGTAAATTTCATTGTAAACAGATGACTATACAATTAACTCACAACTATAAGTATTACTGTGGCATTCTCACATTGTCAACCAAGCCTAAGCTGTAAAAAGTCATAAAAAGACTAAAAATACTATAATTCACATATACAGTCACCCTAAATTTAACGTTACTATAATTTTACGACACTTTCGATTTAAAGATAACTTTTTTGATGCTTAATTAGCCGGTGATTAGGTAAAGTGACTTACAACGATAACTTTTGCCCGGCCCCAGGAGTATCGTTAAATCTAGGTTTGACTGTATTTAAATTTTGAAAAAAGTCATTATTACCGAATTTTTAGATTGTCCGTCGCCCCCAACCTACTCGCCAAAACTCTTGCACCCAAGAAAAAGACACCTTTTTAACATCCAAATATGCCAAAAGGAGAGCACAGCGCCTTTCCTTTGAGTCAGTGCAATCCATGCCAGATATATCAGCAACCACTCCCAACACTAACTCCAAAGGTCCAATAATAACTGAAGTGTTTTCTGCTGATGAACAAGAGGAAGAAGACACTGAAAATGAAGATATGCCAGAGAAAATCAGTGGTGGTCGGGCACTTGGCAGGCAAAGGTCTAAAAATGGCATGAAAATAGAGGAGATTTTTGACAATCCAAAGCAAAAAGTAAGTTGGAAGAGATCAAAGATTTCCACCAGAGTTTTGATGAACACATAAAATCTAATTTTATAAGAGATGTGGATTAGATAAAGCAAAACCTTAGGTCATCCAGGCGCCGAAGCGACAAAGAAGGGTCTGCGCATGTTGGGAATACATCCAAGACACTAATACCACAGTTTAATTAGTACGTGCAGTCGAGTCTCGTTAAACCGGAATCACCCTCAATTTCGCTCCTGTCTAGGATCCAACATTTTTTCCATTGATTTTTGAAATTTTCACCGGTTCACCAGTCCAAAAAATCGGAATCCTTGCAATTTTTTGGGAATTGACTAATGAATGATAACTGGAAAAAATTTGAAAAATCTAGGTAAAAAAAGTGCCGGACCCCTGTGCAAAAACGAACTTGAGGGGATGCCGATTTAACGATACTTGACTTATTCAATTTTGGAAAAGCTTTGCAGTCTACTCTCGATTTAGTGAACCGCTCAAGTTCATTCCTGCCTAGGGTCTGACACTTTTGGGGTTACATTAAATCGGGAGTAGGCTGAATACTCGGATATGGATTTTTTCTGGTGCAAATTTTTTTGGTGCGAATCGGCTCTATTTTGGCGCAAAAAGGTCCGATTTGCGCCATAAAAGAGCCGATTTGCACCAAAACTTTTTTGCACCAAAAAGAACTCTTTTGTATATTCGCTTTGAAGGAAAATTTAAAAACCAGCCTCATCTCATTCTTATCTCAAGCAAAAAATCAACTGCTCATCTCGTCTCAGGCTCATCTCACTGAAATTCTGCTTCCCTCTAATATCACACATTTGATGTTGGAATAAAAAATTGCATTTTAGATGAATGCTTCACGGCAAAAATCTCTGGGCCAGTACTCGTTCAACTCGGAGACCAATAAAGAAAACTCTTTTTTGGTGCCTCTACGACTCTCGTCAGGCAAATGGAGTGCCAAACAGCACACTCAGGATACTAGCAGTAGACTTAGTGATCTCAAAACCATCTCTACACCTGATTTATTTGGTCGTTTGGAACGAGAAATGCGGGTTTTCGAAAACAGAAGGGCAAATAGACCTGGGATCAGAGGACGTGCCAAACTATTTGCCAACAACAGCATATCACCATTAGTTGCTGGCTCTAAGGCTAAAAAAACTTATTCCACACCACCTACTATGGCCACACAACAAGCTGGGATTAGAAGAAGTCCAAGATTTTCTCATGTTTGAGTTTGTAAGAAATCATCAAATAAAAGCAGTGCAGGTACTTATTTAAAGGGGGAGTATATTTCATATTTCGAATGATTCTCACACTCTTGGCTATACAACAACATCATCCGCTCAGGGTTTCACACATACTGGAGCTTGTATCCAGGCGAAAGTAAACCGAATTTCCGATAAATCGATCGTTTGGAGGTTTTTCTTTGACTGGTTTCATTGAAATTTTCTGACTTTTTTTCTACAGGTCACACGTTTCATAGACTAAAATGTAGCCAAGATTCCGGGCTTTCCTTTGAAAAATCATACAGAGAGAAAACAATCTCGAGTCATGATTAAATTCAAAAAACATTCAACAATGCCCGATTCCTTGCCATCCTACCCAGGGCTGTCCCAGAACTCTTCAGTATTATTCTTGGAACTTACGTTTTTTTGTGATCTTAATTTACATGATCAATAACCTTATGCTCAAAATGTAGCCCTGCTTCCTGGCGTCATTTTCAGTATATGGTTGTAAATGATTATGTAAATTAAAATTGCAAAAAACATCAGTTCCTCAATAATTTCGAAACTAGAAAAGGCGCCCCGGCAAAAGGCCGCTGCCATAACTTCTGCGTGCCCACATCGTCTAATCTATCGGCTAAAGTACACTATACCGCCTAGCTCAAAAACGCCCTGAATCATGCTTTTCGACGTTTTAGCTTCTGAAACGTGCAGAAAAGGTGTTTTTATGGCCCGGCCGAGCATTTTTGGAAAAAGAATTTCACCAAAAATTTGACTTTTTGCTTTGTGGTAACAAGGTAATTTAACCTAAAAAGGTACGTGGATAGTAATGGTGCAGTGGTATTCCACTATGTTTTTTCAACTAGAGCTTGGCAAAAAGACTCTGTATGCATTTTATGATCAAGAGTCTTGCTCGGAATCAAGTCTAAGGTAAGTGAGTGAGTGCATCTCACCAAACTTCCTGCGCTCCCTTCGGGGGCGTAGGTGACTACGAGTTGAGATGCGCACACCCACATACCTTAACTCAAATTTTTGGTGAATTTTTTTCCAAAAATGCTCGGCCGTCCATAAAAACACCTTTTCTGCACGTTTCAGAAGCTAAAACGTCGAAAAAACATGATTCACAGTGTTTTTGAGCTAGGCGGTATAGTGTGCCACCTGCGTACTCCCCTTTCGAAATTTCCACTTGAGTAGCCTGTAACTATTGAGTACCCTCACCTTGTTACCACTACCTATGTGCCTTCTTATGAATGCCACCTTCTGGGTATTCTCACCTGGATATCCTGTCTTGAGTACCCTCACTTGGGTACTTTCTCCTGGGTACCCCCTCCTGGGCACCATACCTGGGTACCTCCCTCCTGCGTGTGCCCCTCCTGACAATTTTAAGTATACACCCCCTCTCCTCACGCAGTACCCTTCTCCTCACGTACCCCCACCCAAAATAACTCTAACACCAACTTTCTATAAAAAAATGGCTCAAAATTAGGTTTGAAGTCAAAATTTTTGCAAAAATATACCTAAAAATTTCGGAGTTATGAGCTTGTCCGGGCCACTTTGGCCTTTTACACTTTTCAGAATCTTTTGATCGATAACTCATTTTGTAGCTGAGGTCTTCTTGTTTTCACCAATATGGAACAGCAACACCGATTTTTCATTAAAAATTGGCTCTAAATGGGGTTTGAAGTAAAAAAAAGTCCGCGTCATGACAGACAGACGAAAATGGCGCCTCAGTAAATATAGTATAGGTAGATAAGAGAGATCCTACCCCTCATTAGTACTCTTTTCTTCCTTGGTCAAACCTTCGCAAGTTACTAGTATTTCTGAAGTGATTTCTCTCTGGAAATTTATGGGATACGCAAATCCCTTGCGTATTATCACCTACTGAGTAGTCATTTTCATGTAAAAAATGGAAAATTAAAAAAAAATCAGCAACTTGCACTGAAACTACGAGTGTGACTACAACCACATTGTAGCCCTAATATTCTTCATTCTTCTAGTTTTTTGCTATAAAATCAAGTGAAAAAAGAAGAAAAATCACCGAACAAAAATAAATGGGTAAAAAATCAGATAAAAGTTTCAAGCCAGAATCTAAAATGCGACTTCAAACAATTAAATCGGTCTATTCGAATCATTCGCAACATAAAATGTACTCCCCCTTTAATTTTAAGATTTGATCTTATTTGGCAAACCCAAATTATGAGAATTTTTGAAATTTTACGTCGAAATCTTTATTTTTGGTTTCATTTCCGAGTGAATGGGTATGCAAAGACTGCTCCCATTAGTATGAGGCTTAAAATTGTACAGCTCTAATCGAACGCATCTTTTTTCGGGTTCTCCGCGAAAAGTTGCCCTAGAAGTGTGAGCATAGAATGGAACAGTGAAAAATAATACTAAAAAATATGGCAGGGTACAGTTTTTGGTGTTTCGTGTTACAATTTCGAGAAAATTTCGAGATAGCTACCCTCTATAAAAAGCTTTCTGAGAAAAATTTTCATTACTTGCGGTACAGGTGCGGCAGTCAAACCAGGATATAATGGCACCTTTTTCAACCCGATTTGGGTGGCCGACATAAAATTCAACAAGGCTTAGACCAACAACAAAACAAACCCCCCCACCATATAACGGCATCTCCAGCTGGTCCCCAGGGGTGCCGTTATATCCATGTTCGACTGTGATGGTTTGGCATTAAAAAATTTGATTCCATTTGATCCCACATACATTTTTCTTAAATATTGATCATTGTGCCAACTGTTTAGAGTGATTTGCTAATAGATTGTCAAGTATTAGTGTTCACATTGTCTAACACAATCTGTTTATTAAATAAATGATTTCAAAAACCATTTTATTGCTTCAAATTCCGCCTCAGAATAAATATTCAGTTGATGGTCTCAGGTTCTACAGTAGTTGTGACCATAGGTTCTTCAGAGCTAGCAGTTTGAGGCTCCTCAGAAGTTGTAGAAGGCTCCACTGAAGTTGTGGTCGAAGGATCTTGAGTAGTTGCTGTTGTTGTGGTATTGTCGGAGACTGTGGTGGTCTGACCATCAGTGGTAGGATGCTCTGAAGTGGTCGGATCTTGAGAGGTTGTGGTCTGTGCTTGCTCTGAAGTGGTTGTATCTTCAACAGTTGTAGTCTCAGGCTCTTCGGGAGTGGAGGGTTCATCCTTGATTGGAAGAGTTTTTTTGAAGAAGCGGGCTAAAATGGTTTATATCAACCAGCTTTTTGACAAAAGACAAAATTCCAACTCACAGTTGATTGAAGAATTATCACAAATGAGACAAACAGGGCAATGCTGACATCCTTCACAATCACAGTCGTCACAATCGACAATTGTTGAGCAGTCACAGTCGTTGTCCTTCGTTAGCAATAAACCTGTAAAAATAAATGTTTTTCAAAAATTATCACACGGTACAAAAGGGTTTTGACTCTCATTTTTTGGGATGAAGCGGGCGAGTCCGCGGCCACCCAGTTTTTGAAAAGAAGCTTTTTTTCTGTCGCCTTAGAACGATTTCTTGAAACCAAAAAGCTTTTTCTTGTCGCTAAAGGCGCACACACAATGAGGAGGCAGCATCCTCAATCAGATTCCGCAAACAGGATCCCAAATCTGTTTTAGCCTCCACACTCCGTTCACAATGAGAAGGCAGCATTCGCAATCGGCCTACGCAAACAGCACCCGCAAACAGAATCTGAAAACAGAAGACTGTTTCCACAGTAAATTTTTCATGAAAATTTAATCACAACTTTACTCTTAATTTTTCTCTCCTAAGAAAAATAATTTCCAGCCGAGTTCGATCTGCGATGGTGCTTAAAAAATTCGAAAGTGAGAAGCGAAGTGGCGAACTTATCGAGCGTGTGCGCGACTGCCCTGGCCCCTACGATATGGCGAATGAGAAGTAGAAAGACAATCAGTGGAAGAATATCGGGGCCAAGATAGCCACAGATCTGGGGTTCTCATGCATGTTTTTATGTTTTTTTATTCTTTTCTTGAAAATTAGTCTGTCGTTATTCGTCTTATTTGTTGGCGTTGAATAAAATTTTGAGAATTAGCACTGTTAACACGCAAAGGGCTGAGTGTACTAACGGTAGCGAAATGCTCAGCGAGTCTCGCTGAGCATGTTTACAAAAACGGAAAATTCAAAAAGTCACTTTTTGGCCACTCCAGATGCTCGAGAAGCATGGTCATTTTCGTTACCTGGTCTCCACCTAGGTACGTGAACGTTTGGTGTCGGTGCTTACTTAAATTGGTATCTCGGCAGTACTACTAATAGTGCAAAATGACCGCGAGGAGTTGTGCTATCTATTGAATATATGTGAGTCGATGTTTGTTTTCAAAAAGATTGATAACCCACCCATTGTTCAACAAAAGTCCACTTGCCCGAAATTCCTATCTTTGAGCCAAACTTTGCTCAAAAGTTTGAAATTTGACATTTTTCTATGCTTTCTTGGTCATAAAAGATGGATAATTTCCTCAGCTACAAGATAGTAAATTTTTTAGTTCCAGCTTTAATAGCGAAACTGTCAGAAATAACAAGAGAATAGGGTCAGTCATGAATTTCCCTATATAGAGGTTTTCCAAATTTCAAGTATTTTACTTATCTTTTTCTTTTTATATCGGTTGATAAGCAGATAAAGCTAACCTATCTAGTGTTACGCTCAATTACTTATTATTTACAATTATGTCTACAAGAGCTGATGATTTCTCGGAATGCAGTCTGTCCCGAAAGTAATTATGAAGAGGAAGAGTATCCGTCAGAAGAAGAGTATGAGCAGTGTTGTAAAAGCACCGGTGCCGGTGCCGAATTTTGACTTGGCACCGGTGCGGTGCCGGTGCGGTGCCAAAAAAGGTCCGGTGCTGGTGCCGGTGCGCGAATTTTTTGAGGTGGTGCCGTATTTTTTATCTGTTTTCTGTTAAAATTGTGATCAATTTTAAGAAAAGCTGAGCTTTTATTTGTAAAAAACGACAGGATGTTACTTAAAAAGTGTCAATAAACAGATATTGTTCACAGATGCCGATTCAAATTTCCACGTTTATGATTTGAATCAAGATTTCTTTTACGTGGAGTTTCCACTCAGCTTTGGTCATTGGAGGTGGGGTAGGCTCTGTTGAATGTTCTTCTCCGTCCTCCCACCAGTCCACGAGTTTATCGGACAACCAGGAGAGACCTAATATACCTGCGGCATTGACAAACAGCTGCTTAAAGCTACTGACTCCAACCAAGCGCAAGAATTCAGTCATTATATTACAGCACTAGTTTGGACTGGCGCCTTAGGCGCCATTTGTTTTTAAGCTATAAATTTTTAATATCGGCGCCCAGTTATTTGGCGCCAATTTAAAAACGTTACGAACAAAAGTTCCGAACAAAAACTAACTAAAATGTTTGATTAGCTGCTTCTTTCTTCATTATGTCTTTTTTCAACCTATTTGTATATAGGAGGAAAACCCGGCTTTATCAGCAAAATTTTTTGCCATTTTACATAAACAAACTACAAAATCGTGATCCTTGCGATTTTCCGGATTAGACTGACGAATCATATTCATAGGCATGAACGAACTTTAGAGGGGTGCCACAATATCGTGACTCGACCACGGCCTTTCAAAAAGGGCAGTAGGTGAGTTTTCTCCAAATTACATGGCGCAGTGGGTAAAGCGTTGGATTTTGTTGAGTAAACACTAGAAAAAAGGGCGGGGGGTTTATTCGACAATCGGAAAACTCTAAAACCGGATAATTCAACAGAGCAATTTTCAAAAGTCAGATTATTTAACTGCGAAATTTCGGTTTAATGGCAAAATTAGACCGAATGCGAAAGTTTTGGTAGAAAATTTGGTGAAATATCCGACTGTTGAGTATTACTCTGTTGAATTATCCGCTTTTAGAATAATCCACTGTTGAATTGGTGCGTAGGCGTTTAGCCCCTTTTGAGACAAATGTCCAAAAAGGGGCCAAACGCCTTACGCGTTTGGCCCCTTTTTGTCATCTTAGAATTTGCGCCTTTTTATTTTTTAAACAATACTATCACTTATCTTGAGAAGAACTCTTATAATTCAAAATGCTTTTCTATAATCCAACCTCAATTCTGCTGGCTAATCCATGCACCAACCAAACCAAGTGGTCATCCATTTGGTGGAAAATTTTTTCGTGTTTTTCGGGTTTCAACCCCTGTTTTTTACACTAGTTCGAGCATTCTAAAGTAGGTTTGATAACAGTAAAATGCCATTTTGTAGGGTATTTTTTGAGTTTTGGTAAAATCGATCAAATTAATACCTATAAACTATCTTTAGATTATCGGAATTAGTGCCGAAAAAGTTTTTTGAGCCGAAACGTAACAACAGTTTTTGCCCCAGATGGACATATAGATTCACCACTTGTACCCGGATATAGATCAAGTGGGCCAAAACAGTGAACTTCTTTATTTCGACCTATCCACTGGGTGTCCATTCAACAGAGGTATCCATTCATCTCCAGATAACTTTGTCCCCCCAAACCAACTGAGCATTGGGTAGCACTTTCTGGGTACCACTACCTAGCCGATTCCATCTGAGTACCGATACTCCGGAAATGCCTTTGTGCTAACACCTGAGTACCTCTAACTAGGTACAACAGACTGATCACCACCTAGATGCCCTGCGAGGTACAAAAATACTCCAGAACTGGGTTCCCTGCAAGTTGAATCGCTGCTTTAGCATTATCAAACCATGTTCAGGGCACAATTTTAGATAAGGTACATTGATTTTTAGTTGCTTTTAGCTAAATCCAAATTTCGGATTCGGGAGGTGTATACCCATATAGGAGAGGTACCAGGTGGTTCTTCTACACACCCTTAGGCATACTGGTCCCATAATAACTAGCTTATGAACAATATTCAAGAAAAAAAAAGTTTGCTACACCAGGATTTGAACCTGTAACCTCAAAAATTTGAACGGTGATTTACCTTTGGTCAATTTACCGCGGGTCAATTAACCACGGATCAATTTACCGCTGATCGATTTACCGTCGCCGGAAAGGGCGTTTTGGGCACAGTGATCAAGTCAACACGTACCAACCAATGTTTAAAAAAATGCGCAAATTTAAAAATGTCCAAAAAGGGGCCAAACGACTTACGTAAGGCGTTTGTCCCTTTTTTTTTGGACATTTGTCCCACAAGGGTCAAAACGCCCTAGCGCCGTTGAATTATCCGCTTTTCGAATATTCAATTGTTAAATTTTCCTCTGTTGAATTATCTGGTTTTTGAGTTTTCCAGTCGTCGAATAAACCCCGGATAATATTTTTCGCCCATAGCATATAAACCCCCCGCCGAAAAAAGGCTATTTTCCTCGAGGTCGCGAGTTCAACGCCACCTTCGTACACCTTCGATTTTTCAATTTTCATGCAAATTTTTTATTTATTTGAATAAAAAGATAAAGAAAAAGATAAGTAAAATACTTGAAATTTGGAAAACCTCTATATAGGGAAATTCATGACTGACCCTATTCTCTTGTTATTTCTGACAGTTTCGCTATTAAAGCTGGAACTAAAAAATTTACTATCTTGTAGCTGAGGAAATTATCCATCTTTTATGACCAAGAAAGCATAGAAAAATGTCAAATTTCAAACTTTTGAGCAAAGTTTGGCTCAAAGATAGGAATTTCGGGCAAGTGGACTTTTGTTGAACAATGGGTGGGTTATCAATCTTTTTGAAAACAAACATCGACTCACATATATTCAATAGATAGCACAACTCCTCGCGGTCATTTTGCACTATTAGTAGTACTGCCGAGATACCAATTTAAGTAAGCACCGACACCAAACGTTCACGTACCTAGGTGGAGACCAGGTAACGAAAATGACCATGCTTCTCGAGCATCTGGAGTGGCCAAAAAGTGACTTTTTGAATTTTCCGTTTTTGTAAACATGCTCAGCGAGACTCGCTGAGCATTTCGCTACCGTTAGTACACTCAGCCCTTTGCGTGTTAAGAAGTTCAGTATGCTGTTCATTATACGATTTCATTTCAAATCCATTGTATAATTCTCAATATTCATCGTTACAACCTTTAGTATGAAATCCCAACTTCTAGTAGCTCTTCTTATGTGTGTTCGACTTATGTGTGTTAAAGAAAAAAGCATCTCGTCGTTTCTACGTACATCTCATCATCGTTGCATGCAAGGAGTGGGGAGCCTACCATCACTTTCTACCAGAGCAGAAGAATTATGATGAGAAGTTCTATGCGTACTTCAGGATGGATTGCAGCCTCTTCAGTAAGCTGCTTTCTCTCGTCTCCTGCGGGTAATTGGACAAGATAGTTAATTATTTTTCTCCATGTCTCCTACTGTTTTCAGAACCCAGAAGATCGCCGTTGGAGAAGTCGTCTGTCGTGAAGAACGGTTGATGGTGACACTGCGCAGGACACTTGTTACAGGAGAAACATTTCACAGTCTTCATTTTCAATTCCGGCTTGGCGTCTCTACAATCATGATGATACATTTATGAGGACGCCAACTGAGTTCAAGAGAGCAGATTTTCAATTACCAGTAAGCTATCTTATAATATCCTAAATTCTCAATATAAAATATTTCAGGCTATCAAGAGCAAGACTGCTCATTGAGAATTGCTTTGGAATTTTAGCAACCGTTCGCCGTGTTCTACTCAAAACTTTGGGAGTTTATGCTGCTACCGCCAACAGGATTATCAAAGCGTGTCTTTGTCTACACAATTTCCGAATCGCTCATGGGCTTCTTCAAGGTAATTTGATGAAGTTCTTGAAATATGTCAGTTCTTTTTACTGTTGACGCTTTGAAAGGCTTTTTACTGCCGCTAAAACAATTTTTTTTTGCCGAAAGCATTTTATTGTCAAAGCAAGAGAAGAAGAAAAAAAATCAACAACAACAAAATCAACAAAAACAACATGAAAAAGTTCTATGGCGGCAAAAAAGCTGTGCTTGATTTTTCGTTTTTTTCGCAATTTTAATCCAATTTGCCCTCTACTAATGACGACACGTCTAGTCCGGGCATAATTTCGTTTGAAAATCATTTCATTTCGAGACCAATATTTTCGTTTTGTAGTTATTTGTGATAGGGTGTTACTGCAACGCGCCCTCAAAAGTCTGAATTTCACCAGTAAATTCACTGGTTTTCACCAGTAAATTTTATATCGTCCGTTTTCTTTTAATTTTTGTTATAATTTTTTCAAAATTTCGTGTTTTTTGTAGCCCGGATCTTGGCTTTCTAATGAGTTATCAAGCTTCGCTAAGTAATCTGAGAAATATAGAGATCGAGAGGTTTTAAAAAGAGAAAAACTCTAAGAAACTGGCTCGTAAGCTCTTTTTAAAACCTTTTGATTTTCACATTTTGCAAATCATTCAGCAAGGTTAGATAGCTCATTAAAAAGCCAAGATTTGAGGTTACAAGAAAACACAACATTTTTGAAAAATTATAATAAAAATTGAAAGAAAAAGGATAATATAAAATTCACTGGTGAAAACCAGTGAATTTACTGGTGAAATTCAGACTTTTGAAGGCGCAATTCAATTCGAGCCTTTGTGATATATAAGCAAATGTTTTAGTCATTTCATTCATTCTTAGGTTGTTTTTTGTGGCGAGCGGTCGTGTCTGCTCCCATCTTGATATTCACAGAGAGCAACATTTTTTCTTCTGATAACGCAAAGGTAAGGCCGGCCCCCGAAGGCTAGTTTTATATACTATTTTTTTAACAACTAAAGTGCAAAAAACACTAGATAAAATAGCATCATTTTGCCAAAAAATTTGTTTACTGTAACATTTCTAGTAGAGCCATCCCCATCCGATTTTGGAAGGGTTGAAAAATACAGCCCCCGGCGGTTCTATTAAACCATTGACGGCATTTAGAGCATTTGTACTTAGTTCTGAAATTTTTAGATCGGAACCTCCCTGAAAAAAACTATAAACACACGGCTTTTAAATTTTCACAGCCATAGAAAGATGAAATCATGTACGCTCGAGAACTAATTAATTATAACTTTTATTCGCTTATAAACGCAATACCTGCTTCTTGGATGTCTGACTCCCCCACTTCTTTATTTGCTTGGGTCACACTCCAAAGACAATTGACGACCAGAAGCAGGGCACTCAACTTGAACATGATATTCATTTAGATTAGTGAAGAGAATAAATTTGTGGTAGTAGTTTAGCAGGGACAAAACTTTTTATTGTCACCGAAAATATTTTTCTTGTCACTGATTCGTTAAAACCACAGGGGGACCAAGCACTTTTCAAATTCTTTTTTTTCGATAATGGTCTATTACTTCTTTAACGGTGTTTCTACATATTTTAAATATTTCGAGCTAAAATTTTTTTGCAAAAAAATTACCTTAGGAGACCAAGGTCCCATTTTGGGTTTTGGGTTACCTCAAACTTCCAAGGCAAAATTTAGTTTAAAATATTTAAAACATGGTTGAAACACCGTTAAAGAAGTATTAGACCATTATCGAAAAAAGAATTCAAAAAGTGCTTGGTCCCCCCTGTGGTTTTAAGGAATCAGTGACAGGAAAAATATTTTCGGTGACAACTTTTTTCGGTGACAATAAAAAGTCATCCGATGACAATAAAATTTTTTGTCCGTTTAGCAGAGCAAAAAAGTCTATGATTATAGTATTTGACTGCTCAGCTTAAATAGGCAGAGATTACTTTTTGCTTTTTAAAAACTACATGGAAAAGAAAAATATTTTTTCCTTCTTTGTTAGTCATCATTTTGAATAGAAAAGTTTAATGACAGTGCCTGTAAAATTTCTATTTTTATTCTGACTTCTTTAGAGAAAATATATTTTTTTCAATCTAAAGTAGGCGATAGAAAAAAGTTTATGCTCATGAGTAATTCTGATCAATGTTCAAAATTAAACGTGAAACATTCAGATAATTTTAGTCTGCAGTCAAACCTCGATTTAACGACACTCAGGGAACCGACAAAAAAGTGTCGTTAAATAGAGGGTCCTTAAGTCAAAAATTAAGTTAATTGTCGTTAAATCGAGTTTTTTTCATAAATATTCTAGTCATTCACCAACAAATTAAGGATTTATTCAAACACATAACCAAATCAGTGAGGGCAGTCAACACTCAATATAACGGCACTCTTTGTGATTAGCTTTAGGGTATTGTTATAGTAAAATGTTCTTACACTGGAATAGTCGCTATGGACAGTATCGGTTTACCGATGACCTTATCAATGTATATCGAGCTCTTTTTTCAAAGGCCAGAATTAAATTGAACAATTTATTAAAAATTTTTGAAAACAGTTGAATTATCAAGCATAGTAGAAGATATCAACCAAGATCGAAAAAGTTGTCAAAAATTTTTGCCTTCAAAGTTTTTAAACGTTCTTCATTCAACATATGATTAAATTTGTCACATTTCCGTCAGTTTCTAGATGTCAGAGTTCAATTTTTTTTCTTTCTTTTTAAGTTCTGGTGGAAATCATATCATACTAAAAGCAATACACGATGGTGACAAAATTTAAAATATAAGCTTTTTTGAGTTGAGACAGGGAAAATTAGTTGTCAGTCGTTAAATCAAGAGTCTTTTTCATAGCAGGGACCGGAAAAATGTGTCGTTAAATCGAGAGTCGACTGCACTCGATATCTTCTTATTTAACTATTCCTCTTCACTTTTCGGCCACCACACAGAGGTCTTTGATTGCCTGAAAAACAGGCTTTGCCTGATTTTGGATCAGCTCGCCTGGTAGTTAAATAGGAAAATATCGAGTACCGTATTTTCTCTATTAAACACACACCCCCCCTCCCCTCTAATAACATCCGCGAAGTCAACTTTTAGGGTCAACTTTTTCTTATATTCAAAAATGTCAATATTTTTCTTAAAATTCTTTTATTTTGATATTTATGACCCTAGAGCCCTAGAGCCCTAGAACCCTAGAGCAACTTTTTGAGCTTTACACGACAATTTACACAGTTTTGTCCGACGATTTATGAATATTTGACGTATGAAAATCGGTGAGTGAAAAAAGTTGAGGGGTCATCAGGGGTCAACTTAGCTGTCAACATTTGCTAAAATTTTGTAGAGACAAGATTTTAAATTTCTGTTAATGTCATATTGTAAAGCTCAAAAAGTTGAGGGGGGTCACAAATATCATATTTGACACTTTCTCCTCAAAAAATTGATATTTTAGCACTTTTGAAAAAAATTGAGGGGTCAACTCGACTATGATTACAGCCATTATTAACCTATTTAGTAAGCCAGTACTATATGGTTCATAGTAACAAAGATGTTATGATTCACTAATCAAAGTGGTTCAAGTAAATATTCACCTGAAGGCGGAATCATTAGGACAGACTCAAACATGTTTCCCAAGCCTCAAAAGTGTCAGCCGCTTAACTTGGAAAAAATGTAAGAAGTTAAAATGGCATTCGAGTAATTCCCGACAAAATTCTTCAACAACAAACTTATCAGCAACAAATTCAGGAAAAAATGTCAAACGTTTCATAGAAAATTGCAAAAAATGTCAGTTTCAAAGTAATACCGAAATCCTACCCCTCAAAAAAAAATCATGTCTTCCTTGGTCAAACATTTGCTAGCTACCTTATTTTTTTGAAGTTATTTTGGCGTGGAAAATTTTTCATCTGGTTCCCCATGAAATTATGACTTTAAAAAATCACTAAACGCGTTGACAAATAAATACAATTGGTAGAGGTTGAGGTGATATAAAACTAAGCATTCATCATTTTGTATGGTTTCCTTTCATTTTGGTGGTCATTTGGAGAAAATCACAAAATTAGGGCATTTGGTGACAATAAAAAAATGCTGGAAATAATTCCAATCGATTTCTCGATAGTTTTTGGGCCTAGAAGTCCGTTAAATAAATTAAAAATAAATACAGTGTGCACCTGGCTGGATTAGAACAGTCGACTTAGGGCAATGCGTATATAAAGTTTCCTCCCCCTTTAAAAGGCCCTGCCAGGGTCCTACTGCAGTTGCCGGTGCCAAAATATGCCTTGTTCCCCAAAGAGTCTCCTACTATGGTTTGTTAGCGAATTTCATCTGGCAGTATATATTGAAAACAGGGTAGTTATACTATGTTGCATACGTCTTTAAAACAACAATGAAAAAAGGTAAATAAAAAATATTTGGAAAAATAGGTTTGAAAACAAGAGGACAGTCAAAAAATGTTTCTCGTTTTAGAACAAAAAAATTTCTTTTGAAAAATAATCGCCCCCACCCCTTTCCAATAACTACCCTCCCCCCATCCGAGGGGGGTTGAACAATAACTCCCCGGGGGATTTAATAGAGAAAATATGGTATTCTGTCAGATGTTATTACAAACCCGCAACGTGGGAGATTTACGGGGTATGGGTCCCGAAAACTGAAATTGACCGGCCAAGGAGCTACCTGTGCAAACTTTTTTCAATGTGCGCGTAAATTCCGAACGCCCTGTATGTACCTAATCATTGCATTGAAAGAATTTCATTTTGCATCATATTAATTTTTTACAGACATACACACATTCATTCAGGACAGTTCTACTTTTTACTAGTGCTCTCTAATAGCCTATTTTTCATATACTTGGAGTTGTGAATTCTCTGACATTGAGGGTCTAATCTGTCATAAGCTGCCTGAAGAAGCAGGCGTTTCATCTCATCCGCCAGTCTTTCATTGATTTTCTATACGAAATTAATTAATAAACTGCACATAATATTAATGCACCAACCAAAAGTAGATCACTGGAACATGGACAACTGTGTGTGAACTCTTTGTAGTAGCACACAGTCGAGCACTCCACGCTTCTAAATTATCATTTTATTGAAAAATGGTCAAATCGGCTTCACATCTTCGTTTTAAATCATGCACTATTATGCTGTGAAAACTACAAAAACATGTGTTTTTGATTAGGAAACACTGTTTCCAAAAAATTTTCACTCAATGAAAAAATTTTGACATTCTCTCGATTAAAATGAAATTTTTTCGTAGGAAATTGTTCATTTTAATCGGGAGAATAAAAATTTTTCATTGAGTGAAATTTTTTGGAAACACTGTTAGGAAAACACTTTTAATACGGGAAGGCCGGACTGTTGGACCGGTGGCTTCTGGTGCAGAATTTCATGGAGAATTCGATTTACTTTTGGTTTTTGAAAATTAAGATGTGGTCAAAAACGCAATTTTTGAAAATTGTCATTTTTGGATACTTGCTTAACATTCAAACGGCTATAACGGACACTTTTTGTAGGCTATGCTATTTGATTTTTTGACTATTTCAAAGCATATTAAAGGAGCTTTCAAATGACTTATTACACGCCTGTTAATGTTCTGAAATCACAAATAAAATAATCAAAAATACAAAAATTTTTATTTTTCGAAAATCGAAATTTTTATGAATTTTGGCACGAAAACCTACTTTAGAGCCTATGTCAAAAATTAATATTTTACGCCATGTAAAAAAGCACTCAATTTCGGTTCTAGAAGCTGTCATGGTTCATTTTCGCTCTTATAAATTATCGAATAAAAGAAAGGGCGCCAATTTAAAAAAGGGAATTTTTAATATTGATTTTACAAGGACAGCTAATTTGGCTTATTCCCTATCGAAATTGCAACGAAAGTTTGGTTTACAATAAACCAAAATGATCAGCGGGAAAAATGCAACAGAACTAGTGCAAGGACTCGCGATACAACAAGCAAATTTTAAAAAATTTAGACCGAAACAATTTGACCCCAAAACTACCCAAAAACCCAAGATTATCACTAGTGTTGGGGGCGGGTCGGGTAACCCGCGGGTAAACCCGGAACCCGAACCCGGAAATTGTGGAAAACCCGAACCCGAAACCCGTTTATTCACATCTGAAATTGTCATCAATTCTTGCTTTGAACCGATAAATGCACTTGCCACCGGATGGATCCAAATAAACTGCGGTTTCGTCGGCTGCGTAGATACCCTTGTAGCTGAAAGGAGAAAGCATGAAAATCCTCACAAAATCCCCTCAAAGTCCTACTTGTACTTCTGGCGGACTTCTGAGACGTAGAGCAGGAAGTCTACGATCTTTTCCACGTAGTCGGACGGAGGTTTCTGACAGACAGTCGTCGGGACGCGCAGTCGGAAGTTATGGCCCGCCAGGAACTTGATGAGCCAGCCTCTGCTTCCCTAAACAATTTCGTGAAAAACAAGGAAAACAAAACAAAAGAAACAAACCCTGAATCCTTCTTCGTCTTTTTCTGCATTGAACATCTTCACTGCCTGTTGTTGCAGAATCGAGTGAGAGATTCGAAGCTTTTTTGAACGGCGCTCCCTAACCCAAACTGCCAACTGTGAGTCGAGATCTTTGAAAGTGAGCGGCCGCCCTCCTCCTTGCAGCCTTTTCTTAAGTTTTCTGGTTGGCGAAGAATTTCTGAAACACCATTCACCAAACAAAATAAAAGCCAACTCAATACAAGCCAAAAAATATTTACTTGATGTTGTGCAGCTTCGCCTCTTTGGCCACCCAGTCCCGAACATTCTTCCGATCGATTTTGAATTTGATGCTTAGGCTTAGGCTTAGTGAGATGGAGTCGGAATCCCGATTCCCGATGTGTTTTGGGGGTCAAACCCTGAATCGGTATCCCGATTTTAAATTTACACAATCCCGATTCCGAATTTTTTTCTTAGCTAGTGCATTAATTATATTGTTAAAAATTTGACCTTGCACCCCACTCATCTTATTGCTTGTCCCTTGCATCTCCGCGGAGATGTCCTGTTGTAATGTGTTGTATGTGTATGGGAGGAACTGGCAAAAGCCAGCCAACCAGTTTTTATTCAGTGTGTTAATTTTGATAGCTGTTTTGTGATTTTCGCTCCCGCTAGCTTTAATAAAACTTACTCTTTGCTTTTCTGACTCTACAATATAAGGGTTGGATTTACCCCCTCTGAGGTATATTTGATTGAGATTGGTGTCTGCAGCACTGATTTCATCTTATATTTTTACTCTGGATAAAATAGCATTTTTCGTTAAAAATACCGTAAAATGTCCTTTAAGAAGTTGTATAGTTTTCCGGTAAGTTTTATACAAGTTTCCAACCAAAGAACAGAAATTACATAGAACTTTGCAATTTTTCTATAAAAAAATCCCGGAAAGTTTTTCAAACGCGTTAACTATACACCAACCCTTAAATATACTCACTTGCAAACATTTCTTTGCCGCTCTTCTTTAGCTAATTTCTTGTCGTCTGTCTTTTGAGTGCATTTGCCACGACAATCTGTGTGAATACAGTTGGATAATTAATGTCATTTGTTCATTAAAAGTTGAATGACTTACGAACATCCGCCTTGTAAGAAGCTTCTTTCAGGCAGTCCAGATGGTCTTCCAATGCCTCTTCCATTTCGATACAATGAATGCGGTAAAAGGTGGTATACTGGAAGAAATGCGACTGGTCTTGTGGTCCACATTTCTGGGAACACTTGGCAGCTGTGTCCAGAATGTCGCAAACCTGGGTATTGGGTTTTGATAGAGGTTTTCAAAAAAGCATAATTTACTTTTTCATAGTTGAGGAAGATAAAAGAGATGGTCTTCTCAATTTTAATCATAGGCACCAAGCAGTTCTCTAGACATGGAGACACTTTATTGACTGTTTGGCCTTAATCGACGGTTGGTTAGATCGAAACATGAAGGTACAACAACATACCATTAGTGATGGAGCATAGAAAAAGGGGACAAAAAATAAGCAGTGTGAAATAATATGCTTTTGTGTTGAACATGGCTACAAATAAATTTGTAGATTGCTAAAATTTTATAGTACATGCTCCTAGTTCTGAGTAATTTACCATAGGAAAAATATCAACTAGCAACATGCTTGATACCTACCCGCCTCCAACCACACCCCACCCGTCTATAGGCCAGGATCTCAGCTTTCCAACAAGCTCTCAAACTCTATCGAATGATTTCAGAAGTGTAGATACTTAGAGATTTGAATATAGTAACTGTTATTTAATTCAAATCCCTGAATCTCTACATTTGAATCTGAAACCCTGCAATGGAGTTTGATAGCTTGATATAAAGTTAAGATTCTGGGCTGCACATTAATGCAAAAAGTTTAATAAGTAAAAATAAAATTACCGTATTCTCTCTGTTAGAACACCACTCTCTAATAGAGCACCACCCTTTAGGGCCAAAACTAGGGGGTAAACCACGTTTTTGCGTTTTAACACAAAGAAAAAAAATTTTTGGAGGTTGAAAAATAGAGCACCATTGTGCTCTATTAGAGAGAATAATAGCTGGGCATTTGGCTTTTGCGATGTTAACGGTGCGATATTTTTGGTTAAAAAAATTGCGATGCGATATTGAATTTCGGATGCGATTATCGCATGCGATATTTTAGTATAAAATTTTGGTTCTATCCTAGTATACGTGTCCAAAATATGCCTTGGTCCCTCTGTTGTTTTTTCACCAATTTTGCCTTGGTCCCCCTGTCGTTTTTTTAAATTTAGAAATACTTTTTGTCTTACACCATTTATTTTTGTTGACACTTTTTTGATGCATTGTGTTCAGTTTTGGATTTTTCGTTGTTGTCAAATTTTCAAATGTGCACACCAATAAAATATAGGGCTTTTGGATACATGCAAAGCACAAAATCAAGCGACTACGTGGTGTCAAGGAAAATATACTTTCTTCGTATGTGGCTGAAGCTGTCTTCCGACAAAACTGCAATGTGGACAAACGAAATCCTTTGGACGTATTATTTGAACAAATATCCAAGATAAATCGTGTGGATAATTATGAATTGTGATTATATTCTGTATCTGTGTATTATTAATAAATAATAAATAAAAAGCTCCAAATGTATTTTCTAGATTTCTCTAAAAATTTAAAAAAAAAACAACAGGGGTACCAAGGCAAAGATGACGAAAAAACAACAGGGTGACCAAGGCATATTTTAGACACGTATACTAGGATAGAACCGAATTTCGATTGTGATATTTCTCTTAAAAAAGCTTTTGCCGCTTTCCAACTTTATAGTCATATATATTCTCCTTTTTACTACAGTTATCAACTTTTATTCAAGCAACGATAATGTGAATTTGTAAGAGCCATTGCAATTGAGATTAGAGTGGCTAATGACCTCCGACTGTGGAGGTTGAGACGACATGGCCAGAAAAAGAATGGGAGGCCCAGAATCATCAAGGTTTAATTTATTTGCAAAGAATCTCGTGACACCTTCCTCTGCTCATTCCGTAAGTCCCTCCCTAACTTTGCTAATGCACCATCAAATCTTCTTGTGAGGCGTGACATGACTGAAATTGAATTAGCCAAACTTCATGCACTTAGAAAAGAAGCCTATGAAAATAACAAAAATGTGGTCTTTTAAAGTTTTATGTATCTGATCTTACTGTAAAAGAAATCCATAATCCACGCAAATTTTCGATAGCAGTTTAATTATTGTCATCAACACTTTCCTTAGTCAAATTTTACAATATTGTACATTTTATCTGAAAAATCGAATTTTCTTTTTATGCTGTCACTTTACTGATAATTTCTTTGAATTTTTGCAAAAATCAACCCAACGTCAATTGTTTATTGTCGTTTTACTGACTAATTCGTAAGTGTAGCAGCCTATATGGAGCGTGACTTACATATCCTTAACTTTGTACTTGAAATTTTCATTGCGTGACTGTATTTATGATACATTTGCGTATGAAATAAATAAAATAAGACAATGCTTTCAACAAAGCTTTCTTAAAAAACAAAAAAACATGTGCCTTTTAAGTTCTCCTTGTCAGTCAATGGCAGTAAAAGCCTGCTCACAATGGTGGCTACAGCTGCAGCGTGTGGCGATTGGGTGTTCACAATGATGGCCACACTCTGCAGCCACACGCCACACTCTGTTCACAATGATGGCCACACTCTGCAGCCACACGCCACACTCTGTTCACAATGATGGCCACACTCTGCAGCCACACGCCACACTCTGTTCACAATGATGGCCGCACTCTGCAGCCACACGCCACACTCTGCAGCCACACGCCACACGCTGCAGCCACACTCTGTTCACAATGGGAAAAATTTGTCGCTGCAGCCACACGCTGCAGCCACAGCCACACTTTCAAAAATATTTGAAAATAGTGTGGCGTTTTTTGAAAATTTTCACTTTGTGTTTATGTTTGTGATTTCATTTTATTTTTTATGGTTGCTTTCGAGTAGAAATGTTGTTGTTTTTGTTTCCTTGTTAAATATTGTTGCTTATATTTCCTTGCTTGAATTTCTTGTTTTTCAGGCCTTAAGGCTTTACGTTTACGTTTTATCTTAGCATCAATTCTTTTCTTACTTCCTAGGTTTTTTCCAACGCCTCAAGTTGTTTCTGACAATTTGGATGCGGAGTAAGATATAGTTTCAAATTATTCGTTCCTCAATTAAATGTCTTCAGCGTCTTTTGACAAATATTTTGACAAATAATTGGACGAAGTTGGCGATAACTTTGTAAAAAGAGAATCTGTCGAATCTTGACCGTCGAGAAGAATTTGCCAGATAAAATTCACCTGAAATCCAAAAATGTACAGACCACTTATTGCTTGAAAAGTCAAAAAAGGGAAAATAGGAATGCAGAAAAATGTTCACGATATTTGTCAAATTTGCGATGCGATATTCAAAAAATTTGCGATGCGATATTTTCGACCAAAATTCTTGGGATGCAATGCGATATTGCGATGCGATATGTCGCATCGTGCACAGCTCTAGAGAGAATACGGTAACACAAAAATTCAAAGATGAATTTCAGAAATTTGAGGCCAAAATCGATTGCCAGCCATGGCTCTCAAAATATACAAAATACCAAAATCTATGCAAAATCCATACAAAATTTTCAGTCAAATTTTGTAGAGGTTTTAGTAGTTAACTATCGCCAAAATTATGTATAGATTTTGGTATTTTGTAGGTTTTGAGAACCATGTTTTCAGGTAGCATCAACTAATCATTGTTATAGACTGTAACGATAATTATTGGATGATACCTGAAGGTCGGAAACCGATAATTTGATCAGAATACAGGCTATACAAAGCTAAACAAACGGCAACCGGATATTGTCGAGCGACATTGTCGACTATTTTTCAATGAAATTCGGTCGAAACAACCGACTTTCATAAAAAAATAGTCGACAATGTCCCACGATAAATTCGATTAATAGTCGACAATGTCTGGTTGCCTATACAAACCTATTCAAATCTATACAAAATTTCTAGTCAAATTAAATTTTGTATAACGTGTTAACTAACGTGAAAACTCCCAATTAACCCCCTGTTGTAATAACCCCCTCTTAAATAACCCCCACCAAGTAACCCCCTACTGTAATAACCCGGGTTATTTAACGGGGGTTACTTGAGAAGGGTTATTTGAGAGGGGTTATTTGGGGTATGTTTTTGGCATAATATCTTTTGGTTCACCAAAAAGCTTTTTTATGCCACCAAAAAGATTTTTTCTGCCACCAAAAACGAGTTGCCACCAAAAAGTTTATTTATGCCACCAAAAAGATTATTTATACCACCAACAATATTATTTGTGCCACCAAAAACTAAAATCGGCCATGAAAAGGCTGACCAATGCCATGTGACGTCTGAATTATAGGATTTACTGAAGTTTATTTGTTTATTTAGGTCATAATATGCCCAAGACGCGTGACTGGAAGATTCAAGCAACATGCACAACGAAGGAGCAACTAGACGACTGGGAGGAGCGTTATCTTCATCTGTATGTACAGTAAGTCCTTTTCACTGGGTTTATAGAAGATCCTAATATTTTTCAGTCTGAAAACTCAGCCTGAGGGGAAGTGGATTAATGAAGTGTACAGTTGCAAGCACTCTTCTATCAATCGAAAGGACAACAATTGCTGCAGTGTCATGTGAATCTACCTAACCAATGTGAAATTCTTTTAGATTTCAACGGGTCTAGATTGAGAAAGACATATCGATATGCGAAGTAACTACTACAAGAAACTTTTTCGCAAGAAGTAGGAAATTTTGATTTACGTTAATGAAAACCTTATTTAATGTGGGAGAAACTTTATATACGCATCGACCAGGACAGAATTCGACTGCCAAGTGACAGGCAAGAGATTCAAGAGGACCAAGAGGAGGGCAAGACATCTAAGCTTATTCGGCAGGAAATAACTGTGAGTAATTTTTCATATTGTACTAGCCTAGTTCATTACCAATTCTTCTGCACATTAGTCGATGGATTGTATACAGTCAGTGCCCAAGCTTATGCAAATCCAGAACTTCATGAGCTACCGAAAGAGAGAGACACTTCACCAGTCACGATCGAGCACTTGAGGGAGTACGCAGCATCAAAAGTGGAAGTGCCTGAGGATGAAAATGAGGTACACGTTCCGAGCTTTCGAAGAAGGAAAGTTTCCGATGTGCATGAGTTTTGTTTGGTGTGGACGACTAAAAAGTTGAGTAGGTTCAACAGCATCGACTCCACATACAAGCTTAATGGATTGGAATGGATATCCTGTGATGATGGACTTTAATTTTCATCCTGTTATTATCAATATTTGGGAATATATGGGAACAATATTTGGTAGGAGTTTCCTATTTGTTTCATTTGTTCATCATATGAAGAACAAGTTTAGGAGCTGAAGTCTCTCTTCTACATCATCATTCCTTCATCTATCTGGCCTCGCTACTTCTCGTGCTCTTGCTTTGTCGGTGTTAATAAGGGTCTCAAGTAAGTAAGTAAGCACGCACTTCTGGTCATGCGAAAAGAAGGAAGAAGGGGGCCACTTTGAAATTGTGCTGCATAAAGAAGTTCATCAAAGCTTTCTGCTAAACGATTTGATAAACTTTTTTCTTTGTGTGATTCTAAAAATATGTTTTTTATTAATTTATCATTTTCTATTATTTGTGTTTTTTTAAATGAAAAAGCGACGCTACTCAGTAATACCCCCAATAATGATTCCTTGGGAATAACCCCCCAATCCTAGGAGCTACTCGGTTATACCCCCAAAATCGACTTTTTGGGAGTGGTGAAAAATCATTTTTAAGTAATAATTTTGACATAAAAAGGTTAAAAAAGCAATTTTAAAAGGGTTAAGGGGCTGTATTGGGAGTAGGGTTGTCGATTCAAATGTTCGATTTCGATTTTTTTGTTCGAAAGTTCGAAAATTTTCGACTTTCGAACTTCGACTCGACTCGAATATTCGAAATTTTCGACTTTCGAACTTCGACTCGACTCAAACATTCGAAAATTTCGACTTTCGAACTTCGACTCGAACATTCGAAAATTTGAATGTCAAGAATACAAAAATACGAATGTCCGAGGTTGTTTATGCATTTTGCATAGTTATCTTTCTGTTTTATTTGTTATTTGCCCTTTTTAAGGAGTCCTTATTGGGGAAAATTTTTGTGTTCGATTAGTGCCATTATTTCATTTTACATAGGAAATCAGATGCCAAGCAACGTTTGGAGCTATTTTACAAAGAAGGATGGTATAGCAGTGTGCAAATGCGGAGCTGAATTGAAGATTAGTACGAGCGCTTCGACTACCATTCTTTCTGCTCATCTGAAATCGATGAAGCATGAGGAAGCGATGCAGAAGCTAGCTGGTCCTACTCCGGCAAAGAAGCCTCGAACAGAAACAATCGTCTCAATGTTTAGTCCGAATTACAGCAAGGTATATCTCTTTCGTAATTTTTGCCTGTTTTCTCTACATGATTACTTAGAAGGAAACGGAGGATTTGAGAAATGATGTTCTGAAGTTTATTGTGCAACATGATCTGCCTTATTCTGTTGCTGAGTCCCCGCTGCTGCGTCAATTGATCAGAACTAACTATGGATCTGGAAGAGTAAGTCATTAACAACTAATATTGTAGTTTTTGTAGTAAAGTATTTCATTTTAATTAGATGCCTTCCCGTCATGACATTCCGATTTTCCGGGACTTTATCTTTTTATTTTTAGATTCGACTCGAACGTTCGAAAATTTCGATTTTCGACTCGACTCGAACATTCGAAAATTTAGACTTTCGAATTCGACTCGATTATTCTAGTCGAGGAATTTCGAATGATCGACAACCCTAGTGACAATAAAACAGTGCTGGAATTAATTTCTCGATAGTTTTTGGGCCTAGAAGTCCGTTAAATAAATTAAAAATAAATAAAGGTGTGCACCTGGCTCGATTAGAACAGTCGACTTAGGGCAATGCGTATATAAAGTTTCCTCCCCCTTTAAAAGGCCCTGCCGGGGTCCTACTGCAGTTGCCGGTGCCAAAATATGCCTTGTTCCCCAAAGAGTCTCCTACTATGGTTTGTTAGCGAATTTCATCTGACAGTATATATTGAAAACAGGGTAGTTATACTATGTTGCATACGTCTTTAAAACAACAATGAAAAAAGGTAAATAAAAAATATTTAGAAAAATAGGTTTGAATTAACTAAAAACCATATTCTGGAAATATCCTTGCAATGTTTTCCCGAATCAACTTCCTTTCAATGTTCTTCACTTTTACCTTCAACTAGGTCATTTGGTTGATGAGAGAGTGTATGAGTAGTTTGTGTTGCGGTCTGACCACCAGTAGGAGTAGACAGTCACTATTCATCCAGCGATAATCACTCTCTTACCGCTCCCACAGGTCATTTCATTGTTGTTTTTTGGAAGGAAAAGACAGAAGAAGAAAAAGTTTCAACTTGCTTAGGCTGTTTTTAGAAACTTTTTCTTTTCTTTATATCTCCTTTGTTTCTTTTTCGGCGCAAATAACACAGTCTGTTGGTGCCGTGGTGAAGTCAATTTTATTATTCTTTGATGTAGCAGCAAGCAATATTACCTAATTAAAATTTTGCTGTGGCAAATTTTATTACAAACTTAAACACAGTTTCGAACACTAATTCGCAAGAGTGCACTATCCCTCTTTTGGCTGGCTTTTGTGTTTTTACACTTTTTATACCTTTAACTGCAAAAACGTATGTAAAACGTTTTTTATGGCTAAAGTTAATGTTTCAAAAACAAATTACAATTTTTTTGTATTCTTGACTAGGAGACCTATGCAAAAGTCAAATCTCCTGGATGGCTTTATGGCACCTTGGAGTAAGCACACCAGGGCGTTAAACTTTTGGAGAAAGAAAAGGACTGCTGGTCTCCACCTTAATACTCGTGTTGCGCACAGGCATGCCTTTTCAAGCATAGTAATTGACAGATGATTTATTACTATAGCAAAACTTTTATCTCCACCGAAAACATAAACAAATAAATACACATGTCTGCAGTTTGGTAGAAGTCAACAAAGAAATTAACATATATTATGAATTAAATTATTTGTCAATAATAATAGTACAGATATTTAACATTGCAATCATAGCCACCACATTCTAATAGAGACCACAGCCTTGCAAGTTGGCCTGGATAATCATGTCAATTACTAAAAAAATAATTTTTTGAAACGAGTTTTTGGAATGGTAAAGTTCACTAACCAGAATCTAGGATCATTTGGACCTGATTTGTATCTGTGGCACAAGTCTAAATAGATTTGTAGTTAATTTTAGATGGTAGATGAGTGCCTCCTCTTACCTGATGTATATAAATGGTTTTGTCAGGGTTGGCATTAAGTCCCTCGAATTTCTCTTCTATGTATTTGACTTGGTCGTCATAGGTGTTGGGACCTGCAAAGGAAACAACAGTTAATTTGATCAATTAACTGTTCACAAAAAACTTTTGTTGACTATTTTTCAGTTTGGGATTTTACAGCAAGCACAGTCAAACCTATATATATAACGGCAACCCCAATAAGTTTGTTGCTCCGCTGAGGTCTGCATTTTTGCTGAGATTTTAAAATATTTTTTTAATTTCGGTGGAAAAAATTAAGATTTCGATTTTGCGTATACTAAAAAACTAAACGATTTCGATATAAAGGCGTGCCAACCTCGATGCAACCAACCTTTATTATCGGAAAAAATTTGCTGGTGCTTAAACAAAATTGTTTAATTTTTTCGAAAAATCTGCAAAACCAACATTTTGCGATTTTTCACACCCGACTGACTAATCAGAACTGAAAAAGTTGTAGAAAATCGGCACTACTAGCGAATACCACCACCCCCCCCCTCCGACAATTTTTTTTTCAAAATCGTGTTTTAACCACTCCTAAGTAATTTTTATGCGTTAAAAGCGATAAAAAAGTGTTTTTGGGCATTTTCTGACCCAAAAAGTTGATTTTTGAAGAAAAATTTTGACTAAAGTTTGACTTTTTGCCTTGGGGGACCAGGTAAACCAACCTTATCATGGTTTTTTAGTCAAAATTTCAAAATTCAAATTGGCGCCTTCTGAATTTAATAGGGAATAAGGGCTGTATAGGGAGGGGAAGGAATAATAGGGGACCACTTTTATGGCAAAACATAAAAAAATAAATGTTTGTATTTTCCGACTGTTTCACCATGTTTTTCAACATACATGTCGTCCTAGCCCCCTGTGCCCCCTTCGGGGGCGCAAGTTGCTTGGAGTTAGAGATGCGCGCACTCACTTACCTTAGACATGGTTCCGAGAAGTACTCTTGATCATAAGCGCATAAAAATTACTTAGGAGTGGTTAAAACACGAATTAGAGAAACGAAGAAAAGAAACGAATTTTTTGGGGTGTAATAATACAGAAGTTCGACTGTATGTAAAATCTCAGAAATAGGATAAAATCTCAAAATACTGCAAAAACAGTCAACTTTCCAGCTGAATGGCAGCGACTAATTGCTAATCTTTAAAACAATTGGTTTTGTCTAGATTACACTTTTGAGTAAACTGCATGCATAATTGTTCAACGCACCCTTGTAATCAGAGAATGCAATTTTGATGGAGATCCTCTTGATTTTTTCAAGGAACAAGTCTTTTTTGTTGAGGAAGAGGATCATGGAGGTGTTTATGAACCATCGACTATTACAGATAGACTCAAACAGGCGCATGGACTCCACCATCCTGTTCTGCAATAACATATATTTTTCAGTGAAGTGCATTGTTAATTGTTCCCACCGTTGTCTCGTCCTCAAAAAGCACTTGGTCATATTCACTGATGGCTGCTATAAAAATGATGGCATTCACATCCTAAAGACTTCTTCACAGTTAACTTCCTGCTGCGTTCACTATTGTAACAGTTGACTCACCTCAAAACAGTGAATCCACTTTTTCCTCTCTGATCGCTGCCCACCCACATCAAATACCCTTAAATAGTTGTTTTAGCATTTTCCGAGAATTTCACTTTGACTAAAAATATTTTTAAAATTTGCAAATAATTATCGCTTTGTTTTCCTGTGATGTTAGAAACGTTTCACAAAAACTGTAAAATTAAAAAATTTTAAAGGACCATGCAACTTGATAAGCATAGCAATTTGCGAAATTCGAATTCGCGCGGGACCAACCCAATTTTTTATTATAAAGACATTCGCATACAGTTGACTCTGTCAATGATGTAGACTCATATTAAAGTGAAATGGAACATACAATTTTGGTTAATTTTTTTCTTTCAATTGAAGCAAAATGACCCTCCTATTTTATCTCCTATGATTCTCCCAATAACCTACATGTCGACCTAGTTCCTAGATTTACGTTACTGACAGAGTTAACTGTAATATGAAAAATAAATAAAACCATGCTGGAGTTAGAAAAAAATTTATAAACCGAAAATAGACTATAAATAATTTTTTTTAGTAGATACCTACCTAAAGTCGACATTCTTCATTTTGAACTTGACTTCGACAATACCAGTAGTTTTTATCCTGCTCAACAGGATGTCTTGTTCTGTGGGTTTGTAATCTGCTGAGGCTACTCGCTCTATAGAATCCAGGAAACTGAACAAAAACATTGGGGTCAGTCTGTTGCTAACAAACTGTAATAGATTAACTGTGTAGCAGACTCTACCAGCTGGTATTCATTGCCTCGAGACACAGCCACTTGCGAGACAGCTTTGTCTTTCCAGAGGTTGAGCAGCGATCTGGTCAACTCTTCTGTAAATGGGTCTGACTCTTCGCCTCTCTTGATTGTGTCCAGCACAAAACGGGCATCTGACTGAAAAAAACAACCAAAGATTTGGATTTGGATTTGTAGAACGCAGCCCAATTTAATATTCCCAGTCATTTTTAACCCTGGATTTTAACATGTATTTAAAAGAGTATCTGAACTTTTGACCAGATCTTATAGGGTTCTCACAGTGAGCGAGTGTAGGTGCAGGTGTATGTCCAAGTCCGGGGTGAGGTTGAGGTCGATGTGTTCTCACAACGTCGAGTTCAGATCGAGGTAGAGGTCGCAGTCGAAGTGTTTCACAATGCAATTTTGCCTGTTTTGTGTTTCATTTTTTAAAGTCAAGGTGTATTTTTATTAATTTCAGTAGATATTTTTTAAAATTATTATTTTTTGTTTAATACTTGTGCTCAAACTCAAAATTTAACATTTTGACACGATATTCGTGTTCAGCATGGCCAATTTGCCAATAAAAATGCCCTTCTAGTTCTGAATTAACTGTGAATTTAGAAAATCTGTGACATAAAAATATTTCGTTCAAATATTTGTTGTCTCGAGCGGATTTTGGAATTTCACAGTGAGTTTTGAATTTTTTAGCAGTTTTTGAAATGGTAGTTGGTTTATATAGTTTATTGCAGAAATAATACCATATATGTGCTCAGCGTGTGAAACTAGGCCCCTGTTTGAACAAAAAATAAACATGAACAAAAATTTACCTCGCCCTGGACGATGTTTTTCAATTCAAATTGAAAACATCTACCCAGACATCCACCTGGGCTTTATTCAGCCATTTTTATGAACAATATGTCAAATCTTTTTTTACAGACGTTTTTTAAATTAAATTTGACCTAGAAAACCATTTTACAAAATTGTGATGAGAAATACAAAAATGTTGTAACCAGCCGAGGGGGATGTCGCGGTGGAAATGCGGGTCAAGATACGGGTTTAGGTTGATGTGAGAGCAAATCTACCTACACCCGCTCATTGTGAGAGATCTATTATTATCAGGTTAAGGAATAAGTTCGCGGACTGTTTTGTTTATTCATTGATCAGAGATAATCATCCTTATGAAAAAAAAAGCTATCTTCTTTTACTTTCTTCTCCATTCAAAGACTTTGCTTTTTTATAAAAAATTTGGAATTTTGCCTCTGCAATGTGGTCCATCCAAATTTAGCTAAGGCAAATCTCCGCACTCACCTACGTTGCAAATTTATTAACTGCATTGTAGGAATACAATTCAGTTTTAGTACTATGCTGTAGCGCAGATCCAAAGCTACAAAACTCATTTTACAGAACGATTTTTGAGTGAAAGAAAGTTGGGATATAACCTTATGAAAAAGATCAATTTTTCCTAACTTTTCAAATTTCAATTATTTTTTGAAGAAATTGATCTTTTTCAAACAGTCATATCTAAACACTCAGATTTTTGAAAAACTTTCTGTAAGATGGGTTTTGTAGCTCTGGAACTGCGCTACAACATAGTGCTAAGATGTTGTTGCATTGCTCAACATTGTTGACCAGTTAAAGTGACGAAAATGGTGAGCGTAGGTGAGTGCGGAGATTTGCCTTAGTTAAATATGGATGGACCACATTGCAGAGGCAAAATTCCAAAATTTTCAAAAAAAGCAAAGTCTTTGAATGGAGAACGGAGTTAAAGAAGATAGCTTTCTTTTCATATATAACATGCTCTATGCATGATTCACTCTGATCAATAAATTTTTTCATAACAAAACAGGC
Source organism: Ditylenchus weischeri (assembly GCA_029231635.1). Lineage (NCBI taxonomy): Eukaryota > Metazoa > Nematoda > Chromadorea > Rhabditida > Anguinidae > Ditylenchus > Ditylenchus weischeri. The sequence continues at coordinate 108,192 of JAMRYI010000478.1, forward strand.
CGCGAACTTATTCCTCAACCAGATATTTTGAATCCGCAAAGATGTAGGGATGAAAGCAACTAATGTTTTTAGACGTATTGCGCAGAACAGATAAATTTATTGGTTCAGACAGATTTACCTGTTCTGCGCACTACGTTTTCAAATGAATTACATGCTATCTTAATCACACTGAAAATATCCATAATTAACATTTTTTCACACTAATCCATATACCAAAATGTAGCCCTGGATATGCTTTGCAACTTGGAAATAGCTTTTTATAAAAATAAGGAGCTTGGAAAATTAGAAGCTTTTTTAAGTCCAGCACTCATTTTTCTATACAAATTTAAGGCGTTCTTGAATTTTCGGCGCAATTTTCAATTATTTTTGGCGTTTTATAGAGCTATGTATTAGAGATAGCGATTTCGGAATTTTACTTTATAGGGAATTTCGACCTGCTTTTTAAGGAAAATTAATAGCTTCATTTCTTTCGTGGATTTTCTATTTCTTTTTTTGTCTATGATTAGGTAAATTTTGATCTTTGTTAAAATTTATTGAATTTAGTAATAAATCACATCTTTTTTAGATTTGACTTTACCCACCTCATGATTGGGATTGCTAAAGGGTATATTCAGCTGGTTCATGCCTCTGAGGATCTGGGCCATAGCTTGGACAGTGTTGTTGTAGCAGACCGCCTTCTGCTTTTGCATCTCGTCTACAAATATAGGCATGTAGTGACTCTAACAATTCTATATCACCCACCTTCCGAGAATCCATGGTCATGCAGTATTCTGCAAGTGGACTACTATTACTATGAATTACCGTGACACAATGATTTTCTTTGTAGAAAGTTCAAATTTGGGCACTTATTCACTTGGGAGGAGGGGAGAGGTTGGTTGTTTGATGGTCGCATTTTTTACTACTACTACTTTGTAAATCATGTTTAAATGACTCCTAGATAATTTTTATATGCTTAAAACGATAAAAAAAGTTATTTTATGACACTTTTTCACACAAAAAAATGGATTTTTTGAGAAAAAATATATTGACCGAAATTCGACTTTTTGCCTTGGTCTCCCAAGGCAATTCAACCTAAAGGGGTACCTGGATACCCCCAGAAAGATGGTATTTGAATATAGTTTTGTTAATTCATTTTTTATGTAGAAAAATGTCATAAAATAACTTTTTTTTAATCGTTTTAAGCATATAAAAATTATCTAGGAGTCATTTAAACATTATTTACAAATTAGTAAAAAATGCGACCATCAAACAACCAACCTCCATGCCACCACCCCATCCTCACCCCCCCAAACATATGTCCACCGCGTGGATTGGAACTTTTTCAAAAAATAATAAATGTCCGCTACCTTAATTCAAACTTACATACATTTGAAATTAGACTGCGATAAACCCCCTCAAATAACCAACATCCCCCCCATAAAGAACGTTTCAAGAAGGCAGAATTTCTTGAAACACCCTGTACTTCATTTGTTCGAGCTTATTTAACTATATAATATCTACGACCAAATAGAACAAAAAGGTGTTTGATTAGGTGACACTACCTGCAAGACACCAACAGGTGCAAAGGGATTACGAAAGGGAATTTCCATGAACAACCTCTATATATTTTCTCTTCTTTGTAAGATTATAGATTAGAAAAGAACAAACCTCATCTGTTTGAGGACTGTGGACTTGCCACATTCACCAGCGCCTAAAAACGATACATTTTTAAAATACCGTAAATGCTATAATTATGCGCCATGCTCTAATTATCCGCCACCCTAATTTCGAGCGGTCTGAAATTTCTGTTTTCATTTACTGTTTGAGCCCTGTAAAAAGTGCCTGTGAGGGATTTTAAAAATCTAACAGGCACTTTTTACATAGCTCAAACACTAAATGAAAGCAGAAATTTCAAACCACTTGAAGTTTGAAAAAATCGCAGGGTTCTAATTATCCGCAATGGCGTATAATTAGAGCATTTACGGTAGCTACAATGGACTCCCGATTCAGTGTACACCCTGGTGACCGGCCCAAGTGTGCACTAAACAGGGGTTCCACTGTAATCATTTTACTTACAAGGGAACCGATCGAACTGTACGATTCGATTCGAAAATTCTGACAATACCATCTTGTAGAGCATGGTCGATTCACTACTAAGAATTTGTTAATATTAATATTTTTTGCTAACAGACAGAAAAATCAAATCTGGAGACTCGAAAAATATGTCTAAACAGACCGAAATTGCTTGGTTCCCCTTCCCCAATAAAATATTTTCTATAGTCAAGCCAGCATATAGAGACACCTCAAAGGTTCGACACCCAACTGGGTCCCACACTTTTTTTCCACATATGGGTTAAAAAAATAGAGTCGGACTTTGCTAAGGATTGAGCTTTTGGGGTGTCACTATATCAAGAGTAGATTATAAACAAATACGTTTTAAATACTCTTTTAAGTCGATAAACCAGTGAAAAAAACTTCGAAATTAATTTTTTAAAATATTAGGTTGGTGCATAAGTTTTAAACCATACAAAAGACCGCCAACATTTTCTTAAAACAGTGTAGACATCAACAAATATTTAATACCATTTTGTAGCCCTAAGTGTCCTCTTTCAAATGGCATATTACACTCAGCTTGATTATTTTGGATAGGTCACCATTTGGCTCCAAACACCTATGAGGTTATTTTGAGAAGTTGACACGAATTTTCATCACTTTAAGTGATCAAAGTTTTTTTTGAATCTCGAGCGTCATGGCATTATCTTATCACTATGTTGTAGCGCAGCTCAAGAGCTACAAAACCCTCGTTACAGAATGATCTTTTGATACCTGAGTGTTGAGATATGACCTTTTGGAAAAAATTGATTTCTTGAAAAATGACCAAAATCCGAAAAATTGGCAAAAACTTGGATTTTGGTCATTTTTCAAGAAATCAATTTTCCAAGGTCATATCTCAACACTCAGATATCAAAGATCATTCTGTAACGAGGGCTGCTCTTGAGCTGCGCTACAATAGTGATAAGATAATGCCATGACGCTCGAGATTCAAAACGATCACAAGTGATGAGTCGTGTCAACTCTCAAAATAACCTCATAGGTGTTTGGAGCCAAATGGTGACCTATCAAAATAATCAAGCTAAGTGTAATATGCCATTTGAAAGAGGACACTTAGGGCTACAAATGGTATTAAATATTTGTTGATGCCCACACTGTTTTAAGAAAATTTTGGCGGTCTTTTGTATGGTTTAAAACTTATGCACCAACCTAATACAATCGAGAAGACCAATCCAGTAAGATCACATACTTTTTTTAATCGTATAAAATCAAGACAGAGTTGGCGTAATATCACCCTCGATATTAGACCCCTGATAGCCAGTCCCGAAGAGCACCTTTCACCGAGACTCAACTATAGTCATAGGTTTGCCAAAACCTGTATTTGGAAGGGAGCTATTTTTAGGTAAATATCGATTGGCGACCTTTTTTGACCAAGCTCTTGCAAAATCGTGAATTTTAAAGGTAAAGTTATGGAAAGTCTTTTCTAACACCAAAATGTCTTCTTAAATAATCCATTGAGTATACATAAAATCATAAATCTAAAGTATAAATCCATTGAGATCAGATAAAAATAATTTTGGGGAGCTAAACTATTCTTTAAACTAGGTGATTGGGGAAAACTTTCTGAGTAGTCTACTCAAAACAGCCATATTTCAGCTCTCTGTGATTATTTTTATCGGATCTTTATAGATTCGGATTCAAGAATACATTTTGGTGTAAAGGGTCACTTATCAAAAGCCTTTTTTAGAATGTTGTTGATTTTTATTCCAAAGTTCCAAATATTAAGTCATAAATGGTCACGAATTAATAATTTACCCAAGTACATCGATTTATTTTTCACTTAGTCACCTTGTTGCTTTTTCGGCTTGTATTTTCACAGAGGTTGGACCAAATGAAAGCCTACCTAACAAGAGCAATTTGACCACCTTCTGTTGGGCCATGTGGCCCTGCATTAGCTCTTTGTCTATAGCTTTGGTCTTGCTCTGCAACTCCTTGTCCTCCTGACTTTGGCACACCCCCATGCCACACACGACCAATCAATCCAAATAGCGAATCAGTGGATAGTAGCAACAACAGGAATAGTTAGTATAATATATCAGGGGTTGGTTGAATCCCGCAACATGCACAACAACCAGTAGCAGCAGGCGTAGTCTACAAAAACGGGCAATAGGAAAAGAAGTTGGTAACTATAATGAGTTGCCTCGGAGATTACTGCTGCTACCTCTACTCAAACCAGCATTAGTAGCAATGAATATGTATAGAGCTAGGGGATGCCGCCTTTACCCACACTTAATTAATTAGTGGAAGGCAAAGGACACACACACGCTAATAATCATAAGTCTATAATTGCTGCTGGCTGGCACTATGAATCCATAAAACAACAATAACAACAACTTGTGCACAAATCAGATAGATGTTTTTGTGAGACCAATCATTAGAAATGGCATGTTTAGAGGATGAAAAGACATTATAGATCAATTGTCCATTGTATTTGATGAATTAGGAGAACATGGTCGTTTCTGCCCAAGCTGTTTGGTCCCAACGGAGTGTGGTCAGGAGTCTTTATTGTTCTATGATTTGCTTATTCCCTGTGGAACGTCCAAGAACTAGCACCATCCGAAATTAGATGCACTAATATTTTTTTGAGGTAGTTAAGCATTACCTACAAGTTCAGTTGGGCCTCTGACATCCAGGCATGTAAAAGTCTTTATTGCAGAAATTGTAATCATAACATACGTCCATTGCAAAAATGTAAAACTAAACAAAAATCAAAACTTCACGATTTTTAAAACCAAAAATCGCGATTCGAAAAAAACAACGAAAATCAAATTTCAAAATCGAATACACAAAAATAAGCGCTTAAAAGGAGAGCGCAGCAAGTGATAGGCGAAACGTTAATATTATTTCATATCAGAAGGACAGGCGCAAAGAAATGTTTTTCGAAGGAACAGTTCAAAATCAGGAGTATTTTATTTATTTAGCATATTTTTTGACTAAATTCTGAATCACCCACCCCAAGAGTTTGCCTTGATCGCCTAAGCTAATTTTTTTTACATTTTTAAAATTTTTCTTCTTGAGTTTTGACTGCTTCTTTAAAGAAAAATGGTAAAATTAATGATAAAAAATGTAAAAACTCAAGAAAAAGGCAAAGTAAAAATTTTCAAAAAAACAGCTTGGGGGACCAAGGCAAATTGCTGGGTGGGTGATTGTTCCTTTTTTTGTTGAAAAATGTGTAAACAATTTTTGAACCTAATGTTTCATGGCTTGCATGTTGGTTATGCTCACACAGATAGCAAAAACAGTTCTGGAAAAGAACAGTAGGAAAGGCTCACGAACCAGGAATCCCTTTCCTTTACAAGTAAAAAATAAGTGTTGTCAAAAAAGAAGTAGCAGGTACGCAAAAATCCTTTGAGCACATAGTTGTCAACAACCTTCTGCAAAACCACCAACCACTACTCCCACAGTTGCGATACCACTACAATTGCAGGCATTAGGCTGTTGGATGAACATATGTGTTCTCAAGCCGTAAATACAAATAAATATTCAAGTTTAACTAGTTTTAATTAATGCTGGTAACAAATTGGAAAAAAAGACGGTTGGTCAGCAGGCATACAAGTGTTGCATCAGCATTAATAATATCAGCTATTAATATTTATGCGTAGCAGCGGTAGTAGCAGCAGTAATTAGGGGGTATTCACTTTAGGTGCACCTAAGCTTCTTGGAAAACAAGTGTCGTTTGAAATAAAAATATTCGATGCATTAAAATGTAATCAAAGCTATGGCAGCGTTGCAAAAAGTGTATAGGGTTAAAGTATGGGGTTGTAAGTCTCATATTGAACCTCGGAAAATACTCTTCGTTGAGTCTGTGTCGGGGTATCCCACTCACGGCGTGTCAAATTGGTGAAAATCGGAAATAGGAGCTTTCGTGGCAGCCCCAAAATTTAAAACATATAAGAATTAGTCAAAAGAAGAATATGCAAATTTGAACTTTCTTTGTTGTTTTTATACAATTATTTTTTGTGGTATTACAGCAAACTTGGACTTAAAAGAACGCTGAGATTCTGCAATACAAACTGAGAAATAAAATTAATGTTGCTACATGAAATTTTGGAGTTTTAACACACAAACCACCATGGGTTAAGTTTTCCCTTTTTATAGCTTTTAGTTTTCATTGTGAAATTTTATAAATTTTTTGCCTTTTTCCAATCATATCCAACAACTTTGTAGAGCAAGATTCGGGCTATCCGATGCAATTTAAAACAATAATGGGTCACCACGAAATTGAATATTAAGTGCGGGCCGAAGTTTTTTCTGATTTTTATGCCCGTAAAATGACCCCGTTATGGAACTGTCTCATTGATCACGTTTTGAATTTGCATTATTCGTAATTTTGGACTTAAAAGGAAGCCGAAACTTTAAGCTTTCTAGGCTAATACGGTATATACTAAAAAAATTGTATATTTTTTTCTGAGTCGATCTACGTTGACAGAATATCCAAATTCGGTCAAGCAAAAAAGTTATGATTTTTTAAAGTGTATCAAATTTTTTGACACACCCTGTATAATGTCACAAAAACGAAAAAAAACTTTAAAAAATATATAAAAATTTCGAAAAACAGAGCTCCAATTTGACACGCCGTGCACTCATAAGTTTGATTTTCACACATATACCGACCAAAAATTTCGAGTCCTATCAAAATTTAGGGTACTCGGCAGATACCCACACCTTCCGAACGATTATCAGTTCGTGACCATATCGATTTGAGAATATATAAGTTTGTGACTACCGTTTCTTGTATTTACAAAGAGATTAGCTAAAGATTCTATTAAAAACCCCATAGGGACCACCAAGGCATTTTTCATCAGAAGTGCCTCCGACGATCAAACTGTCCGCAACTTTTGTCAGATCGCTTAGAGTTTAAAAAAATTTTTTTAGTGCTAAAGCAGTGCTCTTGAAATACCACTGACTTTATTCAAACACTTTTAAAGGGGGGTGCATCCAGATGCGAATATTTCGAACTGTCAGGTTCAATTCCCACTAACCTATTTTTTACTCTACATTTTAGTAAGTTCACTGTCTTCTAGGACTAAAAACTATCGAACAATCGACTGAAATAATTTTCAGCACTCTTTACTGTCAGAAACTGCCCCAATTTTGCGATCTCATGCAAATGACTAGGGACCGGATTTATATGTTTTTGCATATTTTTTTGCATATTTTTTTGCTGGTATACTATGGTCTAAATACACCTTAAAAACGCTTTTTAGCTTAGTTCTGAGCGTTTTTATGGTGTTTTATGCAGCATATTTTAGCACACTTTGCATTTTCATAGCATATTTTTATATCGACTGCATATTTTGGCTTTTTACGGCATATTTTGGTCATATATTGACTATTTTTGCTCAAAATTTATAAATAGTAAACATCTATGCTTAATTTCTGTTATTTGTTATTTTAGGATAGCCTTAAAAAATTATGAGTTTTTTGGCATTTTAGACATTTTCACTGAGAAATTTAATTGAGAGGCTGGTGATTCTCTGTTATGGGTCATTCCTGCATTTCTGTCTCGACATCTATTTTTTTTCATGTACTTAGGTTCAGGGGTACTTATGCTGTTATTTTTTTATGTTTGTGAGGACAGACTTCAACGTGTTTTCATTAATTCTTTGTAGGTCTCGTATTATGTTTGTGTCCGTCTGACCTACTCTTCACTTGCGCACAAGCCAAAAAACAATAAGGACCAAGGCAAAAATACAGGTGAGACCTGAATCGAAAAAGTAGATGCAGGCTTTTTGCTGTCTACTCCTTTTTTGGATGTAAAATGAATTGCATGCACATGATGAAAAAATGAACTCGAACCAGACATCTTATTTACTTATTGTTAAGGGCCAAAAACTATCGAGAAATAGATTGGAATGCCTTAATTTTACGATTTCCTCCAAATGACCACCAAAATGAAAGGAAACCAGCCCAAATGATACCTACTTAGTTTTATATCGTCTCAACCTCTACTAATTGTATTTAATTCTCAACAAGCTTAGTAACTTTCCAGAGTCAGAATTCCATATGGAATCAGATAAAAAAATTTCCACAGCAAAATAACTTCAAACAAATAGGTAACTTGCGAAGGTTTGACCAAGGAAGAAAAGAGTACTATTGAGGGGTATGATTTCGGTATTATTTTGAAACTGACATTTTTTACCATTGTAATTAACATGATCATTTACAAGGAAGATGTCATGATTGAGGGTCCATGGAAGTTATCTGACATAAGTTTGCAAAAAATAGCAGAAAATCGGACTTTAACACAAAAGTAGCGACACACACATACTAAATATTATATAGAGTAGACAAATCCCGCAGAGAAAAGACCAAAAATGAGCTACGTTATACCGATTTACGAAAATTCAGACAATGACAACTGTCGAGAATTTAAAAGTACGAATTTTTTTCAAAATTTGCCCCATGTATGTTAATCGGAGATTAACTGTGCTGAAAATGACGCCAAGAAGGTGAGCTACACTTTGAGCATAAGGTGATCCAAGAATAATACTGAAGAGTTTTGGGACAGCCCTGGGTAGGATGGCAAGGAATCGGGCATTGTTGAATGTTTTTTGAATTTTGATCATGACTCGAGATTGTTTTCTCTGTATGATATTTCAAAGGAAAGCCCGGAATCTTGGCTACATTGATGAAACGTGTGACTTGTAGAAAAAAGTCAGAAAATCTCAATGAAACCAGTCACAGGAAAACCCCAAAAACCATCTATTTTGGGAAATTTAGCCTATTTTCGCCTGGATACAAGCTGCAATAGGTGTGAAACCCTGAGCTGATGATGTTGTTGGATAGTGAAGAGTGTGAGGATCAGTTTGACACCAAATGAGTAAAGTGTGCAACGATTGGGAATCGAACCTGAGAGTTCAAAATATTCGCGTCTCGATGTGCAACCCCCCCTTTAACACGAGAAGGCCAAACGATGAGACCAGAACATTCTGGTGCAGAATTTCATGGAAAATCCGATTCATTTTTTCACTTTGATTTTTTAGTTTGTAAAGAGTGGTCAAAACACGATTTTTGAAAATTGTCATTATTGAATACTTGTTCAACATTAAAACAGCCATAACTAGTACTTTTACAAAACAATGCTTATTGATCTTTTGAATATTTCAAAGCTCATCAAAAGGGCTTTCGAATGACATATTACATGCATGTATATATTCCAAAATTTCATCAAAAATATAGAAAGTACAAAAAATTCTATTTTTTAAAAATCGCAACTTTTTGCGAATTTGGCTCAAAAAACTACTTCAGAGGCTATGTCGAGAATTAAAATTTCACGCCATGTGAAAGAGCGCTCAATTTGGCTTCTAGAAGAAGGCTGAGTTCAATTTAAAAATTAAATTCTGCACCAGAATGTGCTGGTCTCACCGTCCGGCCTTCCCGTGTTAAACCAAACATCGATAAAAGAGTTGCAAATTAACGAATTCCATAAACTTTTTCCAACGACAGCTATGCACCAATCAAAAAAAGTTGATTGACGCAGACTAATTGCCCGATGGATGGTCTCTTGTGGCAGCTCTTCCATCAATTAATATTCACCCCATCAATTCTTCCGAGCCTGCAAAGTATACCTTAATTTACCACCACAGAAAAAGTCACACGGCATCAAGTCCGGCAAGTAAGAAGTCCAATGAACAATTACCCCCTCAAGTTAGTTCCCGTCTAGGTTCCGACACTTTTTACCTCGATTTTTAATGTTTTTTGCCAAATGTTATTCTTATCCTAAATATTGCAAGGATTGTAATTTTACCAGTCGTTTCTCAAAAAATTAAAGCTCTTTTTTAAACACTATTTAAAAAAATAGTTTAAAAAAATTAATTATCACACTTCACAGGAAGTCGGGTTCTTATTACTTTCCAACTTTTTTTTTGACCAGCGTGTAGCCCAGAATCTCAGCTTTCTTACAAGCTATCAACTGACTGAAGTAGATTTTCAAAAGCTGGAGGAAAAGGTCTTTGAACAGAACAAATTTTTTCAAAAATTTGGTCCCTTTAAAGACCTTTTCTTCCAACTTTTTGAAACTTGATTTTGTCAGTTGATAGCTTTTAAGAAAGTTGAGATCCTGGGCTACACGCTGGTCAAAAAAAATTGGAAAGTAATAAGAAAACCCCCGAAAACAAAGCTTTTTCAAATTTTTCAGCAGAAAAAGCGCCATTTCAGGGTCGAAAAGTATTTCAACCGATTTTATGTGTTAAGCCTAAGCCTTTTTCTTCTATGCCATATTTGTTTTAGGTTGCATAAAGTGTTTACGAGTTTACTTTCTGGGACTATGCCGAAATCGGATGCTTGGTAAACAGATCTTCCGGCAAATTAATCCCTATTTTGGATTTAGCCGAAAGTAATTAAAAACCATTGTACCCACGTACCTGTAATCGTGTCCTCAACATGGTTTGATAATACGAAAACAGCGATTTGACTTGCCGGAACCTGAGCTCTGACGTAGTCTCGTACACCGTAGGATATCTGGGTGGTTGCACCGAGAAAGTGGTACAATAAATATTTATTGTCTCGAGCGGTATTTGAAATTTGACAGTGATTTCTGAATTCCAAAAGCATTTTCAAATGCAAACCGACCACGCTGAATACGAATCTGGTGCTCGAATTATGGTTATTTTTGTTGGTTGCTCAGTTTGTTGAAGCGTCAATTACGCTCAAACACTGATTTTTTAACTTCAAGTTGTCATTTGACTCTGGTTCCACCCTCTTTCGCAGCTAACTTACACATCTTTGAAAGCTGTAACCATCCTTACCTATACAATGTTGTATCTCATTAGAAAGCGCAGAATCTCAGCTTTCCAATGAGATATAATAGTTCTTTGTATGATTATAATTTCATGGATTACTAAGCAACAGAAAGTTGGCTCGTAAAAATGTTTTTTGAGAAATTTCGAATTTTTCGATAAAATTTGATACAAAAAAATTCCATTTATCTGATCTCGGACTTTCAGGCTCGTTCCAAAAACGCTGACGGTCACAAACTGCGAGCCGGACCGGAAGTTTACGACCCTGGGTCAAGCTGTCAAATTTCGACTCGTGTCTACTCCTGTGTTGAAATACCGACAGTCACGTAAAGTGGTGGTACATTAGACCATTTTTGAAGTGGATCATACCATGTGATGAAATTGAACAGACCATGTCGGGAGGTGGATCATCACCTAAGTACCGCCACCTCAGTACCATCCCTGTAGATCATCACTTAGGTCATACCATCTTTGTTCCAATACCTCGATATTGCTGCCTTAGTACCATTTAGTACCATGGTATCACGATCTGAGTACTACTACCAAGGAACCTGCATACCAACGTATTTCCTCTAATATAAGCCATTTGGGCGGCTTATTTTTTCAATCATTGACCTTTTAGGTGTTAAACCTAAAATTAAGGAGGTACCTTATTCTAGGGGCAAGGTTCTCCAAAATTTAGGTTTTAAATTTTTGCATCATCGATACAATTGTTCGAATTCACCTAGTAACTGACCTAATTTTACAGGTTGTATCAAAATTACGCGGCCACCCAAAAAAATTTGGTTATGTAGCCCTTTGCCCGGTCGATTTCCGAATTTGGGGCCCTAACCCTCGGAAATCTCCAACTTCACTTAGGATCTTCGCAACATTCATAACTTATGGCTTCCTCCAGAAAGGAGGAAGCCATAAATCAGCCGAGGAATACCTGAAAGAGCCTTCAGCGTTGTGTTACAATAAATAATAGTTGTTTTTTTACTTTATTTTTGCGTGGTTGTTTTATCTCTCATTCTTTCAGGTTTCACATTCCCGCAGGTCAGAATTTTCTTTTTCACTGTTATTTACTAGTTGATTACATATATTTTACATCTGCATCATCTTCGCAGACAGCTTAAGAAACACACGTCCGTCTGAGAATAGTTCTGCCGACTCCAAGAAGACTGCAGAAGAAAAGCACTTTGGAGAATAATCTCTCTTATATGTGATTTTCCTGTTTATTGGTAATGAATATTTTTTTGAGTCGTAGCTTACCGCAGAATAGAATCCCAAGTGAAGTTGGAGATTTCCAAGGGTTAGGGCCCGAAATTCGGAAATCGATCGGGCAAAGGGCTACATAGCCAATTTTTTTTAATGGCCGCCTAATTTCGATACACCCTGTAGAAGTTTAGATGGGGTAAAGTTAAAGTTTGAATGGAGTGAAATGGGGTAAAAAAATTCATCGAAAATTCCCCAGGTCACAGTCAGGGTCCCTGCCTTGTAAGTTAAAATTAAAGTTTAATTAAAGGGGCATCGCCGATGGGAATATTTGGAAAGGCTGTACCAGTGTAATTCAAATAAAAATTGTTATTAATTGTTATTAAGATTAGAGATGAAGAAACGGGACCAGGACGGATTTCAGGACAGGATTTTATGGTCTGTCCAAGACCAGGATCAAGACCAGGATTCGAAAGTTTAAAAACCGGGATCCTGGTCGGGATCCTGGTCCAAAAACCAGGATTTTCGTTATATTCCAGAAATCCGGTTTAAACTGCCAGCAAAATTTTTATTGACACTTTTCTACATTCATTACATTCAGTAAACAATGTTCAATAACAATACTTCAACAACGGGAGCGATTTATTTAAGAAGATCAACATTTCTGCTTTTTCTGGACTCAAGTTGCTTCGGCGGTAATCGTACACGTCTCTGGCTACGGAGAAGACTTGTAGCTGGAGAAGACAAGAAACGACGTGCAAGCTTAGACAACACCGGATAGATCGCTTCGTTAATCTAGAAAATATCGAACAGTAAAATGTTGAACTCCCTAAATGTAGTACCTTCCAAAAGTTCAACGGATTCTCATCAGTAGCAATGCATTTCGACCTACAGTAAGCCTGTACTTCCATCACGGCCGAATCGAAAGACTGAAATACTTCGTGCGATTCATCCTCAAAAAGTTGACTGTGGCGTTCGAAGAAAGACGTTGAGCGCTTTGGTGGAGGCGAACGAGGCTCTAAGATCAACAAACTTTCGTTTCGAAAAAATACCATTTATATTTACCGAATTCGACGACCAGGATTGGCCAAAATACCAGGACCAGGATTTTTTAATTTGACCAGGACCAGGATTTTGTTTTATTGATAAATTTCGACCAGGACGGACCAGGACAGGATCCTGTCCTGTCTTCGTCTCTAATTAAGATGTCGCATTTTAAAAAAAATTCAAGGAAAAATGACGCTTCCACTAGGAATTGAACCGACGACCGCCTTTCACAGACCGCTGCAGCTTTACCAATAAACCACCTTCTCTACTAGTCAGTTAGAGTAGTTTTCATTACTTATCACGAGACATTACTCAACAAATTTGCATTTCAAATTAATTCTTTTTTGAATTGCCCTGGTACCCGACTTTCAAAATATTCCCATCGGCGGCGAGCATTTCCCTTTAAGGTAAATGTAAAGTTTAAATGGGGTAATGTTAAATTTTAAATAAGGTTATTTTATGGTACTAGGTCGTCGTTTTTAAAGTTTAGCATTGACTTGAATTAAACTTTAACATACCGTATTTCTTCTAATTGCCGCACAGTCTCTAATTACCGCACACCCCTAACTTTAAAGACTTATATCTCGGAGCAGAGTGAATATTTTGCTAAGCTGTTTGATGCATTTTCTTAACTCCCATGAGCTCTACCGATTCCACTTTTCACATCTTGGTTAAGCACCCGAAAATCTCTAGATCGAATTTGAAAATTTCCGATTTTCGGGTGATTGAAAAATAAGCGCACATGTGCGGCAATTAGAAGAAATACGGTATCCCGATTTAAAGTCAAATCCGAGTTTTTGTGTTTTTTTTGTAGAAAAGGTGGAACTTTTTTGAGAAACAACGAGTAAAATCGTAATCTTTGCGTTTTTAGGGACTAGATTGACGAATAAAATCTGGCAAAAGATTAAAAAAATTAACGGACACTATGGGGGACGAACATAAGTTGACTGTATCTTTTTTTGTTCTTTTTTTGCAGCTTTCGGTTAAAACCATGTAAAATTTAAATCGCCATTGAACTTCCAAGCTTGGCATATTCGATCACACAGAAAGTTTTCGCTTGAAAATCGAACACTGTTTTCGGCATAATCCTAAATCGAGCGAATTTTACAAGCGTCACATGGAACGTAGACTTGTGTGCTTTGAGTGACTGCTAATTACATGGCTGCACTTTAAGATTAAAAACATCTTTTAATGCTATAAGAAATTGTTTTGTCTTAAATTTAGTGTAGGTGCAATGAATAGGCTACTACACACTACATGGCACTAGTACAAATTCTTTATATAATATTTGTTTAAAGGGGCATTCCCACGCTATTATAGGTGATGCCCGGGAATTCAAACGTTTTTCTCTAATCATTAAACTTCGTATGTTTTTTTTAAATTTGGTTTCTAATAAAACAAGGCCTGGAATTTAATTTTAGGTATAGTTTTGTTAGAAACCAAGTTGAAAAATACGTACAGAAGTTCAATGAAGGAATTTTTTTGAATTGGCAGGGACTACCTGTAATAGCGTGGGCATGCCCCTTTATTTAAAACCATAAAACCATTATTCTTCATTTGTATATAATTAAATGAGTCAGGAAAATTTTTGAACCTCAGGTAAATGTTGGCTTAAAATATTAAATACCCATTTTGACTTACACTGAATACACCCTGCTTTCCCTTACACTGAATACACCCTGCTTTCCCTTACACTGAATACACCCTGCTTTCCTTACACTGAATACACCCTGCTTTCCCTTACACTGAATACACCTGCTTTCCCTTACACTGAATACACCCTGCTTTCCCTTACACTGAATACACCCTGCTTTCCCTTACACTGAATACACCCTGCTTTCCCTTACACTGAATACACCCTGCTTTCCCTTACACTGAATACACCCTGCTTTCCCTTACACTGAATACACCCTGCTTTCCCTTACACTGAATACACCCTGCTTTCCCTTACACTGAATACACCCTGCTTTCCTTACACTGAATACACCCTGCTCCCTTACACTGAATACACCCTGCTTTCCCTACACTGAATACACCCTGCTTTCCCTTACACTGAATACACCTGCTTTCCTTACACTGAATACACCCTGCTTTCCCTTACACTGAATACACCCTGCTTTCCCTTACACTGAATACACCCTGCTTTCCTTACACTGAATACACCTGCTTTCCTTACACTGAATACACCCTGCTTTCCCTTACACTGAATACACCCTGCTTTCCCTTACACTGAATACACCCTGCTTTCCCTTACACTGAATACACCCTGCTTTCCCTTACACTGAATACACCCTGCTTTTTCTCCGCAATTTTTCATACTTCTTTCAGATCATTTTTAATTTTTGATATTTTTGAGGCATAATATGATATGTAACTTCGTCAAGATTGGTGTGAAAAAAGTTCGTTTGGGTTTTTCAGATTTTTTGCAGGAAATTCGAACACTGCCAAGATTCGACTGGAAAAATGAGCTCCGGACTTAAAATGACTTCTAGTTTTCACAAGTCCTCTATTTTGCAAAAAGCTTTTCCAACTTTGTAGGGGCTATATTGTGGTAAGTAATATGCGTGGTAAAGTTGTATTTCGATTTAGTAATCCTTCTATTTAAAAAAATTAGAGGTCACTGAATTGAAGTTTTGCTTTTTTAGAGGGAATAGTCTTATGATTTTGAAAAAAAAATCGGCAAAATCATAGTTCTTGTGGTATTGGGACCAGTCTGTTAAAACGAAACAGTAAAATCCGTTCAAAAACGGGGTCAAACAAGTTTTAGCTCGTCGCCGATGGGAATATATTGAAAGGTGGGTATAAGTAAAATTAAAACGAGAATTAAAAAAACGTATTTCAGTAAAAGGCGAGGAAAAGACGACCGACGTTCACGGTCCGCTGCTGCTTTACCACTGAGCACTGATACAGTTAGATGATGAAAGTGCTTTTCATTTCAAGAGAGTATACGACAAATTTTTATTTCAAAATAATTCCTTTTTGAATGGACCTGGTACCCGCCTTTCAAAACATTCCCATCGGCGACAGGCATGCCCGTTCAAGGGGAAATGAACTTGAATGGGGTGTCACTGGATCGAGGTTCAACTCTATATTTGGGATATTTGACTGCTTCAATGAACAACGAACATGACAATGAAATATCTCATCTAAAATGAATACGGTGATTGTTAACTAGTTCTAAAATAAACCATGGTTCTCAAAATATTCAAAATACCAAAATCTATACAAAATCTTGGCGATAGTACAAAATTAATACAAAATTTTCAGTCAAAATTTATAAAGATTTGAATAGTTAACTAAGGTCAAGATTTTGTATAGATTTTGGCATTTTGTAGGTTTTCAGAACCATGGAATAAACATATTTTTTAACTAATTTTAATTTTAGAGTAAATAAGTAGGGTTGGCAACAGTTAACTCGACGTTTTGAAAATTTTTGACTTTATTTTTTGTTTTTATGTGTGTTTTTTTCGAAAATTTTGGGCATGTGACCCCGCAACTGGAAGCCTAGGATAGTGGCTACACATTGGTATGAAAATTTTTTAATTTGGCTTACAAAAATGGATCTTTTTTAATGAAAACAATTTCGGGTCAGACTACCCGAAATCGGGTTGCAGGGTCAGATCAGTTGCGGGGTCACATGCGCAAAATTTTCGAAAAAAACACACATAAAAACAAAAAATAAAGTCAAAAATTTTCAAAACGTCGAGTTAACTGTTGCCAACCCTATAAATAAGAGAAGCTGAAAAAATTAGAATAAACTAGCTCAA
Organism: Ditylenchus weischeri; assembly: GCA_029231635.1. Classification (NCBI taxonomy): domain Eukaryota; kingdom Metazoa; phylum Nematoda; class Chromadorea; order Rhabditida; family Anguinidae; genus Ditylenchus; species Ditylenchus weischeri. The sequence continues at coordinate 125,032 of JAMRYI010000478.1, forward strand.
AAGCTAAGTAGAATTGTTTTCATGAAAACATTATATGTGTTCAACTAGCATATAAGGGACAATTAATAGGGCACTAAAAAGAAGGAAACATCAGTGCACAACACAATCAAACACAATTTTTTTAAAGCGTTATCAATAATTTTATAATTATACCAAAATGTAGCTATCAAGATAAAACATGCAAGCAGAAGTCAATTTTTGAACTTAAACTACAAAAAAAAAGAATCAACCACAACAACGAGTGGTTGAGCACAAAAAGTCTGGGTGTTTGGTTTCAGTGAACTGCCACTATTGCCACCTCCTCTAATTCACCTAGGTAACAGTTGGAAAAAAGGTAAATGGCATTTAGTGGGTGAGGAATTCTACCCAAGGGACACAGTGACGCTAACATACACTCTATACAGCTGAAGTATAAAAAGTACAGACAATCAAAAAAATTGCATTTAAATTGGCAGACAAGCATTGATTTACAAAATACAAAAAAATTAAAGTCATACACATCTTGCAATACACAAACTGAGAATGTAGTGTGCCCATAAAAGAAATAAAAAAGGTATATTTACGCTACAACAATGGGTACTAAGCTGACTATGAATAATTCAAATATTTTTTGCGGAAAAAAAATACAGTCAACTTCCTCCATAGTGCACACCCTAGCGACCGGCGCCAGGTGTGCAATATGGCGGGGAGTGCACTATAAATTTACAACCAGATCGGAACCGGGTGTCCACTATGGCGGGGGTCTACACTATGGAGGGAGTTGACTGACTCCTCAAATTATACTAGAAAAATGAGTACCGGATTGTAAAAAAGTTTCTAGTTTTCTAAATTCTATCTTTAAGAGAATTCATCTGTATTTTCTGAAATCGGAGATTCTCAGCTTTCATTTGCTACATCAAACGTTTTGAAAAATACCACTTTCGCATTTTCTATACCAGAAAATTATTTGCCTAGTTTTTGCAAAATTTTGGTACTAAAACTTATATATACATATGGTTATTATAATAATAGAATTATTTAGAAAAATGTCGAAGAAAATGGGCAAGTGTTTACAGAAAATTATTATATTAAAAAAATCAGGAATGAATATTTGAAGAATACGGTTGTACATAAACGTTTTGTTGAATAAGGTGAAGTCATACATAGAAGTCCTACACAGCTTGCAATACACAAATTGAGAATGTACTGTGATCAATGAGAACACAAATGAGCATGTTCACTAGTGATGATCGCTAGGCCAAATGCGGTTGTGCGGTTGCGGTTATTTTAAAACTGGGTATGCGGTTAACCGCGCGGTTTTGCAGTTTTTCCGATTTTCTTAGAAAACAAACAATCTGAAAGGTTCAAGGTGAGTTTATTCCGTACCAACTGAAAAACCGATAATACTAATAGCTGAAGTTGATCGAAGGAAGAATTTCGTGAAGAAATATCAACATCTCGGCATTTCCTGGCAAGAGGTTGGATCGGCGGTAATCGTAAACGTCCCTTGCCATCGAGAAGAGCTGCTCGCTTGGAATACTTGTTGCAGACGGTGAAAGATATCTACGCGCTGACCTTGCCAGAGATGAGTAGTTCTTGTTGTTAGCCTGAAAGTTATTCAAAATACTAGGTAACAGGTAAATAAGTGAAGTAACATTACCACCCAAAACTCCAACGGTTCCGAATCTGCTCCAATGCACTTTTCTCTCAAATAGTCGGCGATCTCTTGAGTGAGGTTGGGTGTTAACATTGCTTTCTAGACTCATTAGCGACTGAAAATGTTAGGATAACGACAGTTAAGAAAGATGAATTACAAGATGGGAAATCCATGATGGAAAGATTGGAAAAAAAAGTATTGAAACACATTGCCAGAAATTCGGAAATGCGGAAATTTGAATTTGGATTAACCGCACTTCTTGCAGTTTTTAAACGATCAGTCAAAAAATTTCTGACCTTTTAACTGTTCAAAGTAAAAAAATGAAAAATTTGAAGTAAATCAAATGGCCAAGACTGCCTATGACTATTGAACTTCATTTTTTCATATGAAAAGCAAAAAGGCGGAAAGTTTAGAAGTGAATGGTTTGTATGGTAGCCAATGATGTAACCGCACCGGGTGCAGGCATGTGCACGGGCCGTGATTTCGGCGGCCCGACCCGCCCGGAATTTTTTTTTCTCGGCCCGGCCCAGCCCGGCATGCACTGAAAAAATTTTTTTCGGCCCGGGCCCGGGCTGGCCCTGTTAGGCCCGGCTTAAGTATACTGGAGAATACAATCAACAAAGTCATACAAACTTCACAAACTTCGGGTTCGGCAAATTTGTTGCACTTTTTCTTTTGCTCATAACTTTTCAAATTTATTGTGTCTCGACGAGATCTTTTTTTTATTCGATAGAGGACACTCCGGGAAATTGAATGACACCAAACATGCACATTAACATTTATTGAAACATCAACAAAAAAAAACAACAGACAAAATCAACAACAAAAACCAACAAATTTTCATTCAATGTTGCCATATTCTTGTTCGACACTTCTGCCTTGGACTTCAATGCATCGTTGCAGGCAGTGACCATAACTGTTCATTGCTCTTTGGACCAT
>JAMRYI010001261.1:0-35478 GCA_029231635.1 Ditylenchus weischeri
TGATGTACGAGCAAGCAACAAACTGCATCGCACACAGTCAAAGCACTTAAAAAAGGACTGCATTAGGCATATGGCAATGCTGAAGATACACTGTTTCTTATGCCATGTCATCAAATGTTTTAGCGATACAAACCATTTCTCTCTGCATTTATTTGCTGTCGCTAAAGCAACTATTACAATAATTTCAAGAATGCCAAATTTTTTTAATTTCTAAATTACAGGGTGTGTCGAAAAATTCCATAGTTTTTAAATGGTCATAACTTTTTTCTAAAACGTTTTTCGAGATTCTGTATTCGCCAATCAATTTTTTTTGGTATATAATGTCAAAAACGCGATTTTTGCTTGGACCTTTCTCATGGGTTGTGCCTTCCCATCCAGAGGCCATCCACACACCAGGACCGAAACCACGGGAAAGACCAAGTGAAAATCGAGTTTTTGACATTACACACCAAAAAAATATTGTCGGCGAGAAAAATCGATTGGCGAAAACACAATTCGAAAAAAACGCTCTAGAAAAAAAAAGTTATGACCATTTCAAAACCTGGGAATTTCTCAACACGCCCTGTACAGTCGAACTCCGATATAACGCCACTTTTAAAAAATTTGGTTGGCCAGAAAAGAAAGTACACAAAGTTTACCCCCGTTATAACGCCACCCCCGATATAACGCCATCCCCGATATAACGCCATCCCCGATATAACGCCACCCAATATAACGCCACCTACAAGAAGGTTAACAATAAAGTACACCGATATAACGCCACTGCTTCGTTTTTCAAAAAATTTGTACGCGTAGTTTTGCAACAAAGAACACGCGATCCATCCATTCTCAGTCAGCGACGATTTGGACGATTCTTCTACAGCGGGCGCCAGAAAATCGAAAAGCAGAGTAAACTCTTCTTTCTTCCATGTTAGTTAGTTTGTTGTATGGTAGATTGTTATTGTTTGAATGAACCTTATTTCATATCACCCCCCGATATAACGCCACCAAATAGCGGTCCCCAGGGGTGGCGTTATATCGGAGTTCGACTGTAAATATTTTTTTCATAAAAAATTTTCGAGTCCTAAACATACAATTTAAGTGTATGTTTAGGATCCCAGAAAACTGGGAGCCAGAGCCAGAGCGAAATTTTGAAAAACTGGGAGCCAGAGCGAAATTTTGCAAAACTGGGCCAGAGCGAAATTTTGCAAAACTGGGAGCCAGAGCGAAATTTTAAAAACTGGGAGCCAGAGCGAAATTTTGCAAAACTGGGAGCCAGAGCGAAATTTTGCAAAACTGGGAGCCAGAGCCAGAGCGAAATTTTGCAAAACTGGGAGCCAGAGCGAAAAATAAGCGATTATACACCACTATACACTTACAGCATTTATCTGGCGACCTAAAATATCTAATTTTTTATTTGCTTTCTCAAATTTCACATATCACGCAGCAAAAGTAAAAAAAAACTTAACCTTGTAAAAAGCTCTAATAAAATTATTTGTGGGTAATTAATCATAAGTTGTCTGTCTTTTTGCTTTACTAACTCATTTGTTTGGTAGTTTTTGAATAGGAAAAAGTAAGAGAGACCTGTGTGGAGTGGATCAAAATTCAGTGTTTGTCCACCTACTGCTCTCTTCATTGTTGATTTTTGGTGGAGTGACCTTGGGTGTGTGCATACTGCTCTATACCCTGCCCCATTACAAATAGAGAAGAATGCAGAGGCCTGCTCCTTCTTTTTTAGTTTTATAAAGCAAAGCATTGTCACTACCAGGCTCTCGCTTCAGTAGTGATTGTAATGGATACGGCTGCTTTTCTATTAGCTGCGTCTATTTAGAGCATTTTTTAGTTGTGAAAACTGTACATTCTTTTGTTTTTGTATTAGAGATAGAAAAACTGACCCCTAAACCTAAGCTAGTATAGAATACCCAACAAACCCCCAAACTTATGCCTTCTAAAACTTAAGTAAGAGCACCCAAATATATGTTCCAGACCCCAGAAAAAATGCGTAAAACACTTATTAGTCACAACTTCCATATGCTGGCCTACCCCTAAGCTAAGTAAAGAGCACCCAAATATATGTTCCAGACCCAGAAAAAGTGCGTAAAACACTTATTAGTCACAACATATGCTGGCCTACCCCTAAGCCTAAGTAAAACACCCAAATATATGTTCCAGACCCCAGAAAAAGTGCGTAAAACACTTATTAGTCACAACTTCCATATGCTGGCCTACCCCTAAGCCTAAGTAAGCACCCAATATATGTTCCAGACCCCAGAAAAAGTGCGTAAACACTTATTAGTCACAACTTCCATATGCTGGCCTACCCTAAGCCTAAGTAAGAGCACCCAAATATATGTTCCAGACCCCAGAAAAAGTGCGTAAAACACTTATTAGTCACAACTTCCATATACTGGCCTACCCTAAGCCTAAGTAAAGGCACCCAAATATATGTTCCAGACCCCAGAAAAAGTGCGTAAAACACTTATTAGTCACAACTTCCATATGCTGGCCTACCCCTAAGCCTGAGGGCTAAGCCTAAACTTGTTGTTCTAAAGAGTAGTTACAACGATTTTTAGAAGGTCTGATTTGGGGGGGGGGTATTCTATACTAGCATATAGCGTCGAATTATTCTTCGCCTTTTCGACCGATTTTTTGGTTTTGAGCGCCGTGCATGTTATATACCAAAATATAGCTAGAGATCTGGACTACATTATGGTATATAACAAGCATGAGGCTCATAGCCAAAAAGTCGGTCGAAAAGGCGAAGAATTATTCTCAAAAATACCATTTTTGGGGAGGACTTCTATTAGAGGAAATACGGTAAAAATTCTAAATAGATTAGTCATTTTGAAATGTTTTATTTAGCCCTTATTTCCATTTGCACAGTAAATAAATTTGGCTTAGCTCTGGTCAAAAGGACAAACTCATTTTGCACTTAATCAAAAATCTGCGTCTGTTTATAACAAAAAAAATTAGAAAAGGAAATATCATTTTTTTACCACTTTTTGCTAGAAAACAAGCTAGGAAGAGCGATGATGAAGAAATGGCTATCCTGTCATAGTACTTCTGCCTAAGCCATTAGTCACAACTTCCATACGCTGGCCTACCCCTAAGCCAGCTAAGGGCTAAGCCTAAACTTGTTGTTCCAAAGGGTAGTTACACCAATTTTTAGAAGGTCTGATTTGGGGGAAGGGGTATTCTATGCTAGCGCCGCAAAAAGTCGTTATATTGCAGTTTCTTGCTTTTTTAGCTTTTTAGCTCTACAGTCAACTCTTGAGACAGTGACACCACCTCAGGTTCGTTCCCCGCCTAGGGTCCGACCCTTTTTTACCCAAATGTTTAGGTGTTTTGCCAGTTGCAATAGGTTAATTTAGTCCGAAAAATTGTAGAAATTCTGATTTTACCAATCTTTTTTTTGGAAAACACTCAATCTTATTATTAAAATCAGTGGGTTTTGATACAGTAGCACTCGAAAATTGGTTCAAAAATGTGTCGGACCCTAGATGGAGACGAATTTGAGGGGTGTGTTTATATCGAGAGTCAACTGTATTTGCTAAAAAAAATTTATAAACCTTTAAAAAATCCTTCACTTTGATTAAAGGCACAACCCGAGTTGTGAAAAGCACTATGCAACAAAATTTTGTCCTACAAAGAGTGCTTTGTTCCCCTCCTCTGCACAGTCTTCTTTTTTCCTTTCAGCTCGATACATTCCATTTGCTTGGTATTTTCCTTTTGCGGTCTAGTTACAAGCCCTAGATACAGCAAAATTATTGGTAAGACTTCTTTTTACCACGTGATCCCAAAAGTAAGTTTGGAAGATTTTTTTTCAAGCTGTTAGGTCTTAATTAGGCTAGAAAACTTGTTCGAAATTGAGAATTTACAAGAGTAACGACATTTTTTGAAAAATTAGACTAAAATTCAACTCTTTTCTTGTCAAAATATGCTCAATTTTTGTCTTTTGTTGGTATTTTGTAGTATCTGGGTATCTTTTTTGAGTTACCTTGATGCTCCAAGGCAAGAAGTCAAATTTTGGTTGAAAAAAAAGTTGAGGAATTCTTTCTCAATTTTCAGGCCGTCCCAAAAGTATGCGGAATGTTGCCATGGTCACCCATATTGTGGTTTGTCGCACTTTTTAAATTCGTTATTGACTTTGTTTTAGCATTTTCCTTCCAAACCGACTGGAATTTTTGTCAAGGAAATATCTTGTTTGGAAAAAATTTAAAAAAAAACCGAAACAAAGTTTATACAACTTTAAAAATGCCAAAAAACACAATATTGGAGAATAAGGCAAAATAGACTACAGTCAAGTCGCGATTTAACGACACCCCAAAAAGTGCGTTCCCACCTCGGGTCCGACACTTTTTTTAGCTTTAGCTCGATTTTTGAAGCCTTTTGCCAGTTGTCTTTGGTCAGTTAAGTCCGAAACATTGCAAGGATTCTGATTTTGCCGATCGTTTTTGTAAATGACAACAGTTTTGCCGAAAAGACCCGCGGGTACTCGATATAACGAACACTTATTTTCAAAAAGGTGAAAATAAGTGTTGGTTATATCGAGCACCCGCGGGTCTTTTCTGCAAAACTGTTGTTATGTACAAAAACGATCGGCAAAATCAGGGCACTTGTTTACTTGGGGGTCCCTTTTCGGTCAACTGTGAATAGTGTTCAGACGTCTCCTAAGTAATTTTTATACGCTAAAACCGATAAAAAAGTTCTTTCCAAACAATTTCCGTACTAAAAAGACATGTTAGGCTTAGGCCTAAGCCTAAGCCTACCTTGGGGGACCAAGGCAGTTGGTCAACCTTCGATAACCAAATTTTTTTTCAAAACATGTCTTTTTAGTACGGAAATTGTTTGGAAAGAACATTTTTATCGGTTTTAGCGTATAAAAATTACTTAGAAGACGTCTGAACACTATTCACCGCTGACCAAAAAAGGAGCCCCCCAAGTAAACAAGTTCCAAAATCAGAATCCTTGCTATGTTTCGGTCTATACTGACCAAAGACAACTGGCAAAAAGCTTCAAAAATCGAGCTAAAAAAAGTGTCGGACCCTAGGCGTTAACGAACTTTTTGGGGGTTCGCTGTATCCAGTCTCGACTGTATCTAATATCAGGCTGCGCTTACAACGGGATGTCGTAGTAAATGTGATGTCTATATCTCGCATTTTTTATTGAAACGTACCATTGTACATCCCATTGTAAGCAGGGCCTTTAAGGGGCATGCTCACCTGTACAAATTTGTCCCCGCCAATTCAAAAATGTTTCCTAATCATCGAACTTGTGTACGGATTTTTCGGGTCTTGGACATTTCTCGGCCGAAATTTTTCAGTGTACTTTTTTTCTGTGTTGAAAAAAAAATCTGTTAGTACCGTTTTGTAGCTAAGAATCAGGGCTTCCAAATAAGCTATTGACAATTATTATCTGAATACAAAATTTTGAAAAAATGCCCAGTCTGACACTAAGTCTCCAAAAAATGTCCAACCCCTTTTTAGTGTCAGACTGGGCATTTTAATCGAAAATGTTGTATTCAGATGTTAATTTAGCTCATTAGGAAGCCCTGAATCTTAGCTACAAAACGGTACTAACAGAATTTTTTTCTCAATACAGAAAAAAAAACTACAGCCAAAAAATGACCGTCAAAAAATTTGGGCCGAATAATGTCCGTAATCAGATTTTTCAACTTGGTTTCTAACAAAACAAGGCCTAGAATTTAATTTTAGGTATAGTTTTGTCAGAAACCAAGCTGAAAAATCCGTACAAAAGTTCAATGCAGGGCTGTGCAGCTCAAAAACAAACCTCCACGTCAACATCCGAACTTCCACCCCCAAAAATTTGAACCTCCGCTTCCACTTCCAACATCCGGAGGTGGATGTTTACCCAAACATCCACTTCCATACCCAAAAAAGTTGAACCTCCACGTCCGACATCCACCTCCAGCGAAAATTTTTTTTAACCTCCACGTCAACATCCGGAATTTTTTCGACATGCACCTCCATTAACCTTCACGTAATTTGGTGATAATACTTTATTCAACTGTAACTGACTACCAAGTCTGCCAAACCACGATGGGTTTTCTTCAATCACTGAAATGAGAAGTTTCGTAATTAAACAAAATGCCAAGAAATTTAAAAAGGCGGGAGTTTCGTAATTAAACAAAATGCCAAGAAATTTAAAAAGGCGGGAGTTTCGTAATTAAACAAAATGCCAAGAAATTTAAAAGGCGGGAGTTTCGTAATTAAACAAAATGCCAAGAAATTTAAAAAGGCGGGAGTTTCGTAATTAAACAAAATGCCAAGAAATTTAAAAAGGCGGGAGTTTCGTAATTAAACAAAATGCCAAGAAATTTAAAAAGGCGGGAGTTTCATTTTTAAATTTTTGACACATCTCAACGGAGATGGGTTGGAGGTTCGGATGTTCAAATTTTCGCCACCTCCACTTCCACCTCCGACCTCCGGAGGCGGATGTTTATTCAAACATCCACCTCCGCACCAAAAAAATTGAACCTCCGCGTCCACCTCCGAACATCCGGCCTGGAGGTGGAGGTGGAGGTCAAACATCCACCTCCGGATGTAACTTCCGGATGTTTGCACAGCCCTGGTTCAATGGTTGGGAAAATTTTTTGAATTGGCAGGGACAAATTTTGAACAGCTGAGCATGTCCCTTAAACAAAATATTCCAGTCTAATTATGGCCTACTTGCTCGAAAAAGTTGTCGAGACTTAGTTTCAAGAGGAGGCGGTGCAAAGAAGTTTTCATCCAAATAATCATTTTTCAGCACTTAAAAGTCCTGTCTAAGTTGTTGATTTTTTTATGCTATCAGTCCCTACCTAAAATGAACTAAAATAGGAAGTAAAGAAAAAAGGAAATGGCCAAGTTGAATTTTTGGCTAAAAATTGTTATGGTTTGTGTGTAAGTTTGCGTGATTTAAAAATGTAGAAGACGAAATTAACATTGAGTTGGAATTTATTTTTAGTGCTATAGCCATGGCCACCAAGTTGTGTATGTTGTTGGCAGCATTTGTTGTAAGTTTTTTTTTAAATTTTTCGTTAAAGGATCACACGTTTTAAATTTGGTACTTATCCCTTATTGGGTCAGGTTTTTGAAAAAATTTTGGGCAGATATTTTTTTTTGTATCATATAACAATTAGTAATTATAATTTCTAACGAGCATGAATATATTTGATCTGCCAAGAGGTGAAGAAGCAAGCATTGAGTTCCTACAAAATCGTGGGCTCCTTTCTTTAACTATGATCTGCAAAAATGGTCACCAAATGAAGCTGAGCATCTCTACTATAAAACCTGACCTGATAAGGGATAAGTACCTTAAATTGTTCCTGCCAATTCAAAAATGTTTCCTAATCATTGAACTTTTGTATGGATTTTTGGGACGTTTCCGTTGTTTTCAAATGAAAAAAAAACAGGAACAGCAAAAAGTCACTTTTTTGGAAAAAATTGCCCTGGTCCCCCCTACTGTTTTGAAACCTTGCTTATTGGTGTTTTTAAAACAACAGGGGGGACCAAGGCAATTTTTTTCAAAATGTTTGCCAATTTATTTGAAAAAAACAGAAACGTTCCTTTACCAAAACAAGGCCTAAAATTAAATTTTAGGCCTTGTTTTGGTAGAATTGGCGACAGACGTTCCCCGTCCCAAATATTCAAATAAAGCAAAATTTCAAATTTTATTCAAAACAAAGCATAACAATTAATCGAACGTGGTGAATATGATTGCTATCCATCTAAAAACAATAAACAATATGAGCTGAGCAAAAAAATAAACGAAAAACTGAAAAACATTGCAAAATAAACACAGAGAACTTTTTAAAACTGTACAAAATTTTCAACAGGGGGGACCAAGGCAATGTGGTGCGAACTTTTGAGACAACCTAATACTATATACAGATAAGGTGGTTTGCCTTGGTCCCCCAGGGTAAAAAGTCAAATTTTGGATAAAACGTTTTTTGCAAAAAAAACAATTTTTTATGTGGGAAAGTGATAGAAAATAGCTTTTTTATCGTTTTAAGCATATAAAAAATACTTAGGAAACGTTTAAACATTATTTTTAAATAAATGAAAAATGCGCACCTACACCCCCCAATTTTTGGCAAATTAAAAGGATTTGGGAAAAACGAGAGTCGATTTTTCGGACCAGACTGACACAACTATTACAAAGCTATACAAATGCTCTTTTAATGATATTTTGTTTTTAAGGCTGGCTCCTTTGCGGCTGAGACTGTGCAAGTGACCAAACAAGTCTTTTTTGACGTTGAAATCGGAGGACAGAAGGCCGGCCGCATTGTCATCGGACTGTTTGGAGATGTTGTGAATAAAACTGCCGAAAACTTTTATCAGCTGTCTACAGGAGCTAAAGGCTTTGGCTACAAGGGATCCAAATTCCACCGAGTTATCAAGCAGTTCATGATCCAAGGTATGGTTTGATTGCATTATCCTCAATCTAAGATATCTAACATTGAATCCAGGTGGTGACTTTACCCGCGGAGACGGAACCGGTGGAAAATCTATCTATGGAGAGAAATTCGAAGACGAAAACTTCGAGCTGCAGCACTATGGGTTGGTGAAATTTTAGGTTTTTAATTTTTTTAAAAGGTGATTCAATTCCAGCAAAGGTTGGTTGAGCATGGCTAATGCAGGAACAGACACTAATGTAAGTTGCACCATTCGAGGCGTACGAAAAAATTTGATACACTTTGAAAAGCCATAACTGTTTTTATAGCCCGTTTACAAAAAATATTTCTTTTCACTTATTTAGTTGGGTAATTATTTAGTTGGCCTCCCCCAAAGGTCATTTTTCGATTATGTATCTATCCATTCCGGATAGAATTTTCCAGTTTTGAAATGGTATGACATTTTGCCTTCACCGTTGCAGCTGCCATCTTTGTGTTCATTGTTTGCATCCTTTTTCCCATCGCACTTTCTAGTTCGGAAAAGCATTTTCTTTTCGTGGAGCCAACTTATGAAATCTTCATCACTATATGATAGCAGTTCAAATAGGCGTCGAATGTTAAAATCTCTAAGATCATCTATTGCTAGGCTAAAAAGCTACTAATAAACTCACAAATAATATGAAAAAAAATTCAAACAACCACAAAATTCAGTCTGAAAATAACCTTTTCTTTGGAGGCCAACTAAATAAGTACCCATTTTCGTTTGGTTGCCTGTGGTCTGGGCCTTGCCATGCCCACAGCGGGAATTGGTACTTATTTAGTTGGACACCAAGGTCATTTTCAGTACTGAATTTGTGCTTGTTTGAATTTTTGATATTTGTGAGTTTATTAGTAGCTTTTAGCCTAGCAATGGATGATCTTAGAGATTTTAACATTCGATATTTGAACTGCTATCATATAGTGACGAAGATTTCATAAGTTGGCTCCACGAAAAGAAAATCCCGAACTAGAAACGAAAAAAGTCTGAACACAAAGATGTGTTATGTTTGCGATATGTTTGCATTTAATATGCATCTCGGTTATGGTTGTCGTCGTTATTGCAATAAAAGCTGATTTTGGGTCCAAAAAACAAACTGTTACAAAATTCAAAAATGACCTTTTGGGTGGGGGGCCAACTAAATAAATACCCGGGAATTCAGTGGATTTGTGAAAATATTGGGTTGGGTAATAATTATTGACGCATTATTAAAAATGGGTTTTTATAAAAATGTTCTCATAATTTTTACATATTTTTAACATTATTCGGTTGCTTTTTTCCTAGCTTTTTTAACGAGCTATTATTTGCTTATTAATGATAAAAATAAAGGGCATAAGTGCTTCAAAGAAATGAGGTGCACAAATGGGCAGTTTAGGGGGGTACATTCATCGCTTTGACTGGTCAAAAGTTTAATTCATTGTTTAGCACTTTAACAACATTACAGCACTATGTTGTAGCGCAATTTAAGAGCTGCAAAACCCTTCTTACAGAATACTTTTTTTTATATCTGAGTGTTGAGATATAGCCTTTTGGAAAAAAAATCGGCGCTAGTGAAGAATACCCCCCCCCAAATCAGACCTTCTAAAAATCGTTGTAACTACCCTTTGGAACAACAAGTTTAGGCTTAGCCCTTAGGCTTAGGGGTAGGCCAGCGTATGGAAGTTGTGACTAATAAGTGACTTTTTCTGGGGTCTGGAACATATATTCAGTGCTCTTTACTTAGGCTTAGGGGTAGGCCAGCGTATGGAAGTTGTGACTAATAAGTGACTTTTTCTGGGGTCTGGAACATATATTCGGGTGCTCTTTACTTAGGCTTAGGGTAGGCCAGCGTATGGAAGTTGTGACTAATAAGTGACTTTTTCTGGGGTCTGGAACATATATTCGGGTGCTCTTTACTTAGGCTTAGGGGTAGGCCAGCGTATGGAAGTTGTGACTAATAAGTGACTTTTTCTGGGGTCTGGAACATATATTCGGGTGCTCTTTACTTAGGCTTAGGGTAGGCCAGCGTATGGAAGTTGTGACTAATAAGTGACTTTTCTGGGGTCTGGAACATATATTCGGTGCTCTTTACTTAAGTTTTAGAAGGCATAAGTTTGGGGGTGTTGGGTATTCTATACTAGGGTCAGAAAAACAATTTATTGGAAAAATGACCAAAATCTAATCTTTTCGGATTTTGAAAAGTCTATCAAAATGTTTTTGACGTCCAAAACAACGATTAAAACGTGTTCATAAAAAACAATTTTTAATAATACGTCAATAATCATTCCCCAACCCAATAGATGTTCATAAAACGGGTTTTAACAAAAGTTATGACTATTCATATTATATCGAATTTCTGGAAACGGCCTGTATTTTGGAATTCGAGTATTATGATATACACTTTTTGTAAACTTTATGAAAATGATAAAATTTTGTTTATAGGGATCTCAATTCTTCATCACTACTGTAAGTTTTTTATTTGAATAGGAATGTGAAATTCTAACTTTTAATTCGGCATTGATCTTTTAAAGAATCTGGGGGTGCGTTAATGTTTCTGTCTTTTTTTCAAATGAAAAAACAACCCGAAACGGCAAAAAGTAGGTCCGGGCGAAGGGCTGACCCTTTATATATCAAGAAATATATCAAGGAAATTTAATCAATAAAAATAAAGATACATGCGCTGTCTCAGCTGCATATTTTTTTTCCAGGAGAAAAATATATATAAAAGAAGAAAGAACATTATTCCAAGCCCTAACAAAAGAACAAAATTTCACAATAGTAGCAGCAATGTAGTATTTTCCCCAGCCTTGCAATGTTAATTTTAATCATTTTTATACCACTTCTCCATTGCAAGCAGGCTTTTTTCAAGGGATATAGATATATATTTTGAAGATATATATTGCTTGGTATATAGAGGGTCAGCCCTTGGCCCAGGGTCAGCCCTGTACCCCCAAAGGGGCTTCCCATTGAAGTAGGTTGCCTGCCGAAGGCAGGCAAGTAGAAAATCTGAAAAAGTCAAAATTTTTGATGGAAAGTGGTCGGAAACAACGTTTTTATCGGTTTTAGCGTGTAGGAATTGCTTAGAAATGGTTAAAACCTGTTTTTGAAAAAATTCCGATATGGGGGGAACCGTATAAGTACCGTAAAATATCTCATTTTGAAGAGGAGTAATTGCGCTTTCTTACCACAATTCTGGGTTCTGGGTATTTGTTTCTGGGTTCTGGGCATTAAAAAAAATCCTGGCCTTGCTCCTGGCTCTTAATAGTGTTGGCGGATGACCGACATTTCCAGTTCGCTTACCCGAACCGGAACAAAAAACCGAAAACGGGTCATAGCTCTTAATCTTAAATTTTTTGTTCCTGCTCTTGATCTTGGCTCTTTTACTACTAGTAAATTTCGAAAAAAAAATTGGTTTAAAGTAGCAATGTATTTTGAAATAAATACTTAATTTTAGTAAAAATGGAAAAATAAGTTTTAGTTTCTTTTTCAAATTGTAGGTCAAAACGCCGTGGTTGGATGGCAAACATGTTGTGTTTGGCAAAGTAGTTGACGGCTACGAGGTGGTTGAAGCCATTGAGCAGACCCCAACCAACCCAGGCGATCGCCCAGCTCAAGATGTCGTCATTGTTGACTGCGGAGATATGCCATTTGAAAACGGACCATTCCCTGTGACCAAGGATGCTGCTAAAGCATAAATAATCAACAAAGCCGACAGTTGTTGTTTCGGGGCATTTTTTTGTGGTTTATCGTTTCCTCTATACTGCAATAACCAAAAATCAAAAATTTGTAAACAAAAAACGCGGTATTTCAATTGTGTTTATTTTTTTTTTGTTTTGTAAACAAATAAACTGTTTTGTTTAATTTATTTTATTTCTGACCAAAATATAAAATTCACATACGCATAAAACAAAAAATGACAAAATGTTTTTGGCAAAGCAAAAGCATCATCATTCACGTAAAAAAAAATGGAAGCTTTTTTTGTCTAACATCGTATCTGTTTAAGGGGGGGGGGCGTATCCCGTCCCGCCCTGATTTTGGAACAAAATACCGTCCCGTTATCCCGCCCGCTTATGCATGAAAATCCCGGTCCCGGCACTTGTTCGGTTGGGGGGGCTTTACAAAATTTCACTTGTGGTCTAACGGCCACTTTTTTCGTAGCACAAGTTCCTTATTTTTGAACTTTGATTTTATTGAGTATTGTCTTAGATAATGGACGAGCTTAAAAGTTTCAACTTGGACAAACTGTAGGCTGTAATTATTGGCAACACCCCCCCAAACCGAACAAGTACCCCGTTCCCGTTTTTCGGTTCTTATACTTTATGCCGACCCCACCCTAATTTAAAGGAGTACCGGGATACTGGAAAATAGCCTAAAAGTATGGAATTTGAACAAATTTTTGTCAGCTTGGTCCTACTGCACAAAGAAACTCTGGTATGCAGGCATGTTTTATGCCGCCAAAAAGGCGAATCAACTTATTTGTGTCAAGATAAAAATAAAGTTCAACAATCAAAACTTGGGTGGGGTCGGCATAAAGGATAAGAACCCGTTTTTCAGTCAGTCATTTTCAGGAAAATGCTGTACCAAAAAAGTAGGCAATTTTGAGAGAAATTTTTTTGTGAATTCTAATTTTTTGCAGAAATTTGGCTACTTCGATCATTCTTCTTTCACTATGTTTATGGCTTCCTCCATTTTATCTAATCTACTGATGACTATTTCTAGATGAGCGCAATATGGAATATCGGCCTTTACTCGAAGATCTCAGCGTTCGAAGCGGAATGTTGCATCTGTAAAAACAAACGCAGCACTAAGGGCCTTTTCGTTCACGCAAAGCAACATGATGAGTACGCCGCTAAACTCAATGATCTCGGTAATCTAAATTATGCATATATAACACGCATAATACTTTTTTTATGCAGTAGGCCCTGCAAATCAAAGCATGTTTATATTTCATTTTTGGTTCATTCATTTTTATGACAGTTAGAAGTCTTTGTCTTATCATAAATAGCTTATCTTATCAAAATTTAAAAATTTGCCTTGGTCCCCCAAGGCAAAAACCAAAAAAACACGAAAATTTTTTTTTTCGGTTTTTGGTTTTTCCCACACCTAAAAACATGTTTTTTGAACGTTTCACATTGAATTACGTCGAAAAAAATACTAAAAACGCGTTTTTGAGCAACCGCACTAAAGTATAGTTTAGCCAAGTACTTTATTTGACGATCTTAGCCTACCGTTCGAGCTCATTCTAGCAGTGTCCGACATTATTATAAAGATAAAGTATTGGCAGTTGTTTTGTAAAAATTTGTAAATATTTAGCTTAACAGTCCATGAGTGTGTAGAATTTTTTTTATCTTTCTTCTTTTATATATAAAAACAAATTTGCTGCAATGCTCATAAAACACATTTTATAGGAAAATTTATAAAAGCGTCAAATTTCATAATGCTTTTGACGCAGCTTTTAAAGACTACTCGAAAGCAAGCTAGCCCTGAAAAACACGTTTTTTTTTAAATTAAGGCAGCCGAATTGTTAGAGCTATATGTGAACTCCGTTAATCTGTCACCCCGAATATGTGTCACTTGCTAATACGTCAGCCTCGGACCGATTTGGTTGGCTGATCAAAAAGATTTACAAATTTTATCCCCACTAATTCTTTACCTCCATTTACCCGTCTCGAAAATCGAGCACATTCTGCCAAAATACAAAGATAATTAGGAAAATTTACCCAATGTGATTGTCAAATACGGCCAAATTATGGCAAAATTTGTGAAGTGTTTTATCGCATTTATTCTAAAGTCTGAAATGACAGACAATAAATAGTCCATGTGGGGAGCTCATATAGAGCCCGCATCTTGGCTCTATATGTATTGACGGTTTTTGAAATTCAAAATTTTGCCTTGGTCATTCGAGCTGATTTTTTTAATATTTTTTTCTGCCAAATGTTTCAAAAAGCATTTAATGCCTTTTTGGGTTCTTATCCTTTATGCCGACCCCACCCTAATTTAAAAGAGTACCTGGATACTGGAAAATAGTCTAAAAGTATGGAAATTGAACAAATTTTTGTCAGCTTGGTCCTACTGCACAAAGAAACTCTGGTATGCATGCATGTTTTATGCCGCCAAAAAGGCGAATCAACTTATTTGTGTCGAAATAAAAATAAAGTTCAACAATCAAAACTTGGGTGGGGTCGGCATAAACGATAATGGATAAGGATAAAGGATAATAACCCCATTTTGTGTTAGAACAGGCACCCCACTCGACTCTAGAACAGGCACCCCACTCGACTCTAGAACAGGCACCCCACTCGACTCTAGAACAGGCACCCACTCGACTCTAGAACAGGCACCCCACTCGACTCTAGAACAGGCACCCCACTCGACTCTAGAACAGGCACCCCACTCGACTCTAGAACAGGCACCCTTTAGCGATCCATTTCTTGAATTTCTTCAATATTTCAAGCTACTGTTCAATGCTAGAAAAAAGGTGAATGATGACTGTTCTAGAGTCAAGTGGGGTGCCTATTCCATAATTTGGCCAAAAATATATGCATACCAGAGTTTCTTTATGCAGTAGGCCCTAGTTAACAAAACTATGTTCAAATTCCATCTTTTTGGAGTTCTGGAGGTATCCACGTACCCTTTCCATGTCAAATTACCTTGGTCCCCCGACGCAAAAGTCAAATTTTGGCCAAAAATTTTTATACAAAAAAGTGTTGACCGCCACCTGTATACAAGCAGCGTCGAATTAAAAAAAAATTTAAGTTAAGGCTCTTTAAAATAAAATGTTCGTTCTTTATTCAGATTCAAACATATTACTTAAAACCACCTTCCTTTCTAATCGTCAGACAATCTGACAGCGAGAATAGTGACCAAAAACCAGGCTATATTGTAAAAAGACTGAATTGAAAGCTTCAAACTGGTCTAAATGTTAGAGGTTAAAAAGACTAGATATAGCAAAAAACGTTTCAAAGTGATACAATGCTTTATAGAAAACACGCAACAAATTTTGCAGAGTAACTGTTGCACCTGTTTGTCTTTGGCCAATTGTCCAGCAATAATAATAAATAAACCCATTTAAAGGCTCTGCAGGATGTAGATGTGGAGATCAGGGCTGTACCGGATCTTTGATATCCGACATCCGATATCCGGCACTTCTTGACATGCGATATCCGGTATCCGAAAAAATCGCTGAATTTCGAATAAATGGGATGAGCTCATGCTTTTTACGACATTGTTTTAAAGAATTTTTAATTATCAATTTTTCTAAAAACCATATTTTTCGGTCATTTTATTATGCTAAATTTGAAAATGCTATTGTTGCTTCATCATAACCTTAGTGCTTACAACTTTGAATATGAGTGTTGATTTTTTCACGAGTTGTTATGAAATTGGCTGAATAAAGCTTTATGAGAACATTTTTAAAAGTATCCGATATCCACTTTTTCATATCCGATATCCGATCCGATATTATTTCACGCAAGGGACCACAGGCGCCTATCGGCGCCTCTATAGTATTTCGAAATTTCAATGAGGGGCTATGACTTCATTCATAAAAATAGGTATATCCCCTATTAGAACTCATTTTTTTCGCCTGTTCTTTTTTTTAAACGAAAACTGACATTCTGGGGAACACGATGGTATTAGCGACAAAAGTGATTTCGCTATCTACGACCCTTTCTGGCCTTCGAAGTAAAAAAGCGTTAAACACCCACCCACACATGCCAAATACTATATAAGATATCCGGTACAGCCCTGGTGGAGATAGCACATAAAATAGTATTCTCAGCAGACAAATAGAATCAGTGGTTCTTATGCATTATCGGGACTACCTGGTTTTACTCTCATTTATGCTAAAGACATTTCCGAACTCTATCCTCCAAATTTGCCTTTCAGTATCGCTCCTTAATAATACTTGTGAATAAAGGACGATAACCATAACATAATTAAAATTAATATGTTTTCAATATCGTGGGACGCATAAATGACAGTAAAACCAGGTAGTCCCGAAAACGCATAAGAACCGAATTAGTTTTTCAAAAAAAAATACAAGTTTTATAAAAAAATTTTATAGCTATTATTCCACAAATTCTTCGCGTGAAGTTATCTTCGGAACATGTTTAAAAACACTCTGAAAAATTATTTTATATTTTAAGTGTTTTTTTCAGGCAGGAAAATGTCTAATAAGCCCAACATTTGTCCTTTTACTTGTTTTTTTTTGGTGTACTTAAAAATAATATTTTTTGGACCATAGGGTATTGACCATACAGGGTGGTGCAAAAAAAAGCGGGCACTCCAAAAAAAATTTGCCTAGGTAGCTCTTTGCCCCATCGATTTTCCCAGGAAAATCGATGACAGTAGTTAAGCTACCCAGCAGCTACATCACAGCCGGCCATTAGAAGAAGGATCTATGTGCTTGTGCTCTTCATCACAGCCGGGGTTGGAATCCTTTATACGGTCATGACAATAGATCGTCCGAAAACACGTTATTTTTGCGTTCTTAAGCTGGAAAAGCAAAAAAAGTAGTGGGAAGGCACATTTCAGAAAAAAATTTTTTTGACAAAATTTGACTTATGCCTTCGGGGACCAAGGCAAAGCAAACCACTTTATATACAGTCAAACCCCGGTATAGTGCGACCCCTGGGGACCAAACAAAATTCGCACTATAACGAGACTCGCACTATATCGGGACTCGCACTATCGAGACTTTTAAAGACTTTTGACCAAATGGGTCGAGCTCAAGGTCGCACTATATCGGAGTCGCACTATATCGGGACTCGCACTATCGATACTTTTAAAGACTTTTGACCAAATGGGTCGAGCTCAAGGTCGCACTATATCGGAGTCGCACTATATCGGGACTCGCACTATCGATACTTTTAAAGACTTTTGACCAAATGGGTCGAGCTCAAGGTTGCACTATATCGGAGTCGCACTATATCGGGACTCGCACTATCGATACTTTTAAAGACTTTTTGACCAAATGGGTCGAGCTCAAGGTCGCACTATATCGGAGTCGCACTATATCGGGACTCGCACTATCGATACTTTTAAAGACTTTTGACCAAATGGGTCGAGCTCAAGGTCGCACTATATCGGAGTCGCACTATATCGGGACTCGCACTATCGATACTTTAAAGACTTTTGACTGGGTCGAGCTCAAGGTCGCACTATATCGGAGTCGCACTATATCGGGACTCGCACTATCGATACTTTTAAAGACTTTTGACCAAATGGGTCGAGCTCAAGGTCGCACTATATCGGAGTCGCACTATATCGGGGTTCACACTATATCGGGGTTTGACTGTACCCCGTTTTGGTCACTGGAGCTTGGCAAAAAGACTCTCTAAGTGCATTTTCAATCAAGAGTCTTGCTCGGAATCATGTCTAAGGTAAGTGAGTGCGCGCATCTCTGAGCCACCCGGAGGGGGCCAGGGGGCTTGGTGGCTAGGAGTTGAGATGCGCACATCCACAGCCGTCACAGCCGGCCAAGTTTTCCTAAAGCTAGCCACCCAAAAATCGGAAACCGACCGGACAAGGGGCTTACGTACGGCAAATTTGTTTAAAGTGCCCGAATTTTTTCGCGCCACCCTGTAGATGTCATTTTTTCGGTATCTTTTAATCAAACAACTTGAAAAGCACGGTAGCTACCATGCGGTGATTACAAGAACTAAAAATCACTTTTATTATGTTTCAATTTTTCGCTACGGAATTAAATTTTTGTTCACAAGCAGAGAATTTTAAACTTACTGTTTTTTCAAGATTTGTAATACAATCTGCAAGAAAATTATTAAAAGTTTTAACAATATATGATGCTTAAGAATTTTTTTTGTAACTGCAAGTTTTTTTATTGAGAAAAAAAATATTTTTAAAATTTTCTGCTAATTCAATTTAATGGCTTCGTTTGAAAAAACCGCGCATACATTTAAAAAAGTTTGGTAAAGGAACGTTTCCGGTTTTTTCTCGGCTATTTCGGCTATTTTTCAAAAAAATGCCTTGGTCCCCCCTGTTGTTTTGAAGCCTTGCTTATTGGTGTTGTCAAAACAACAGGGGGACCAAGGCTATTTTTCCAAAAAATGCCTTGGTCCCCCCTGTTGTTTTGAAGCCTTGCTTATTGGTGTTGTCAAAACAACAGGGGGACAAACTATTTTCAAAAAATGCCTTGGTCCCCCTGTTGTTTTGAAGCCTTGCTTATGGTGTTGTCAAAACAACAGGGGGACCAAACTATTTTTCAAAAAATGCCTTAGTCCCCCTGTTGTTTTGAAGCCTTGCTTATTGGTGTTGTCAAAACAACAGGGGGACCAAACTATTTTCAAAAAATGCCTTAGTCCCCCCTGTTGTTTTGAAGCCTTGCTTATTGGTGTTGTCAAAACAACAGGGGGGACCAAGACTATTTTTTTCAACAATTTTTTGTTAATTCTTTTTCACAATTGTCTTTTCTGGCCAAACATTTTACTACTCTAAAAATCTTGAAATTGTCAATCAAAAATAACCCCAACTCTGAAATCTTAGTCAAAAAATAGGGAGGGGGGGAGGTTACTATTAGAGACGGGGTTTCTATTAGAATAATGTATTTGTCTTTTAACACTGAGTTGTCGACAAAATATGGCCCTACTACCACATTAACAGGTGTTATACGGAACACCCTTTTTCAGAATATTATACGCTGCGTAAATCCATTGTAAAAATGCCTAATTTTAGCCATGGCGAAAATCCCCAAAAATTAGATTTCCGCCTAACTACCGATTCCGAATGGCGAGGAGTCGGTCTACTTGACCATTTACGGTATACCGTAATTATTCTAATAGAAACCCCGGGGTTACTATTTTTCAATCCTCTAAAAGTCTTGAAATTGTCAATCGAAAATAAGATACAGGGGAAAATACAGGGGGGTTACTGTTAGAGACGTGGTTTCCATTAAAATAATTACGGTATTCGAGTACCAGCTGTTGTTCTGAACATACCCAGGTCCCGTTTGATGCCATTCAGAAATGGGTTAAAAAATCTTGAGCCAAACCGACTTTTTAACAAATGGTTTGCAGATTCGGATTTTCCATGAAATTCTGCACCGAACCAACCGGTCTCATAGTCAGCCCTGGGCGTGTTAAATCATTTTAACAGCATACAAATGTTTTTTTTTTATGAAAAAGTCAGCCAACTTAGGAAATGTTATCACGTGAAACACACACATAAAATCCACAATTTACAGTACTCTAAAACTTTTACAATTAAAATTACAGACTGTTTAGGGGCTTGCCTTCTTTTTCAGAATATACAGGGTGTTTCAAGAAATTGTATCATTTTGATATAGCTGTAACTTTTTTGAATTTTTTTTTTGAAATTCTGTTTTTGCCAAACCATTTTTCTCGCCGAAAGTGTTTGTTTGGTATATAATGTGAAAACCCCAATTTTCGCTTGTTCCCCTGTGGTTTTGGACGCTGGTGTGTGGATGGCCTTCAGATAGGTAAGGTCCAAACCACAGGGGACAGCACAAAAACCTTTTTCACTTTATATACCAAAGAAAATATTGTCTGCGAGAAAAATGGATTGACGAAAACAGAATTTCGAAAATCGCTGTTTAAAAAAAAGTTACGGCCATTTTAAACCCTAAAATTTCTTGAAACACTTTGTACTTATGCAAATTTTCACACTTATTGGGTTGGTGCATAATTAACGTCGGTTTTTTTATTTGCACACTATTCAACAACAACCCAAATACAAGTCCGCCTATAACATTTCTGAATATTATTCTGGAGCATATTCACCCTCTACATCAATAACAGCTTCCCATTTGCTCGGTAGTCGATCAAAAAAGAAGTGAGCATTTTTTGACGTAATCAGAAATTGTGGCCCATATTAATCTATATGTGTTCATGCCGACGCCGGAAAAAATATGCCTTGGTTCCCCTGTTAATTTTTTTTGCAAATTTTTGCTCATCTAATTGTCCGTGAACCATTTAATTGCAGGCATTTTAGTTCTTGTGTTTGAATTAAATAGTTTTTTCAATTAACTCAATTAAAATTAACTAAAAGTATACTGATCCTTTTCAATGGAAAATGTGCTGTTTTTGGTCGTGCTCCTGCCAATACAGGCCTACATAGCAATCGATTTACTCTAGGAGTAGTCTCGTAAATTTATATTTCTAACACGCAAAGTGCATTTTTATTATTTTTAATCAAAAATTAATAAAAAAAAAATTTTGAAAAAAATCAGCTTGGCGGACCAAGGCAAAAACTGATTTTGTTTTGCAAAAAAAGTTAACAGGGGGGACCAAGGCAAATTTTTTCCGGCGTCGGCATGAACACATATCTTTATACAGTATTTGGACTATGAGGTTCCGTCACGTTTTTTGTTTCTTTTGTACTTTTCTCCCAACTTTTTCCTCACAATTGTTTTCTGTAAAGTAGGTGCACAACTACAGCGTATCCTTTTCTTTTATATATGGTTGCCAATACAAACATGTATATTTATGGGGCTTAGACGACCAACAAACTTTGAAATTGGCCAAATTTTTGATTTTCAAAACTTTTTCAACTTCCGAGGGTTTGTTACCCTACTTTATAACCATTTTTAATTATGTAAAGTAGGTGCACATCTACAGCGTCTCAGCTTTCTTTTGAGTATAAGGTTGCCTATACAAACCTGGATATTTGGGGGTCAGAGACGACCAACAAACTTTGTGGTGCGGAAAACGAAAAATTTGTGTAATTTTTGCTGGGTATTTTATCTGGGAAAAAAGTATGTAAAGATATACCTATTTTTATGAATAAAGTCATAGCCCCTCATTGAAATTTCGGAATACTATAGAGGCGCCGATAGGCGTCTGTGGTCCCTTGTTATATAGTATTATGCACCAACCCAATAAGTGTGAAAATTTGCATAAGTACAAAGTGTTTCAAGAAATTTTAGGGTTTAAAATGGCCATAGGCACCAACCCAATACAATAAATTTTACGTCAATTTTTTAAATTTAAAAAAAAAATCGGAAAAATTTTGATTTTTTCAAAGTCAGAGCACTTAAAGGCAAATGTCAATACAGATTATAAAAGTTACTACTGCTACACTTTCTGTATTGTAAAATTCATAAAGCGATTACAATATTTGTTTATTTTGCTTTGGAAACAATAATTTGTGGTACAACTGTGAAATGATTAAACTTAAGAAGCATAGATAGGCAAGTAGCAGGGTTATTAACAACATTTAATAGACAAAAAAGAATTTTTGTAAATGCTATTTCTGTATTATAGTCGAGTCTCTGCATACAACGACATTCTAAAAATTTCGATACTCCGCTAGGTAAAGCACTTACACTTTTTTGCTTTGATTTAAAAAAATTGACATTTTAATTTGGAAAAATTGGGCGGCAGGACACTGCTGCGGCCCGTGGAACTGATTTACTGGGAGGGGGGGGGGCTTGGGGGGATGATGGCGCATTTTTCACTTATTTGTAAATCATGTTTAAACGACTCCCAAGTAACTTTTATATGCTAAAAACGATAAGAAAGGTGGTTTCCGTAATTTTTCTACATAAAAAATGGATTTTTTCAAAAATATTTTTGACAAAAATTTGACATTTTGCCTTGGGGGACCAAGGTAAACCACCTTATGTAAAGGTATTATACCCCGTTTTGGTCACTGGAGCTGGGCAAAAAGACTCTCTAAATGTATTTTTGATCACGAGTCTCACTCGGAATCATGTCTAAGGTAAGTCTGTGCGCGCATCTCTAACTCTCAAGTCTCTACCCTCCGGGGCGTAGGGGACTTGGGGGCTTGGGTTGATATGCGCACAGTTATATACCTTAGACACTAATCACTCGAAAGGGACTCTGGGTGCATAAAAAATGTATGCATACCTGAGTTTCTCTATGCGGTAGGCCCCAGTTGACAAAACTATGTTCAAATTTGATCTAGTTTTTGTTTGTTTGTATTTTTCATGATTTTTTTATCTTGGTCCCCCAAAGCAAAATGTCAAATTTTTGTCAAAATTTTTTTTTGAAAAAATTCATTTTTTATGTAGAAAAATTACGGAAACCACCTTTCTTATCGTTTTTAGCATATAAAAGTTACTTGGGAGTCGTTTAAACATGATTTACAAATAAGTGAAAAATGTGCCCCATCCCTCTCCCCCCACTTAAATAAGTTCCCGGCCGGTTTCCGAATTTTTGGATGGCAAGTCCCGAAAACGTCCCCTTTAATTATGATAGACAGAATTTGCGCGGTCGCACTACTCCCTGCCAGACTCTGGTCATATGTCTCTGGTCACACAAGTTGGCAGTCTCCGGGTGGTTAGTGTAGTTTACCCTCCAGGCAGTTGGTCTACCTTTTTAGCAATCATGACCCAATGTGGTGATGAGGAAACTCTCCAGGCATTTGGGCTTAGGTAGCCTCCAGGTGAATGGAGTAGCGCTCATAATTAGGTACAGTCGACTGTCGATAACCCGCCACCCTATTTTGAAAGTAGGGTGGCGGGTTATCGAGAGGCGCGGGTCCTAGTGGCAAAATTTTAAACATTTGAGGGCTACGAGACCTAGTTTACAGAATCATTTTTTTGAAATCTGAGTGTTAAGATATGGCCTTTTGAGAAAAATCAAAAAATTCTGGGTCTCGGTAATTTTTTAAATAAATCGATTTTTTCAAAAGGCCATATCTCAACACTCACATTGCAATTGCAATCACACTGTAAATTGGATTGTGTAGCCGTTGAACTGCGCTATGAGATAGCTTTAAAATATTGGTCAAACACTAAATCCTGAATCAAACTGTTGATCACTTAACGTAATGAAAATGCTTGTCAATATATCAAAATGACCTCACACATGTTTTCAGTCAAATAAAAATTATGGCTCTATTTAAGAAGAGGTACCATTTTTTGCCTTAGTCCCCCCTGTTGATTTTTTTTGTAAATTTTATTGATAACACACCATCGACAATTCCAAGATAACAATTCAACTGCTTAGCTAATCATATATTTTCCCCATCTGATCAAAGAACACCTTCAAAACATTCAATTTCTTAGCCCTGCAATTCTGAAAAAATCAATAGGGGGACCAAGGCAAAGATGGTACCTCTTCTTAAATAGAGCCAAAATTATTGTAAACTATTTCAAAGAAGCTGGCTATAAAGAAGCTGCTATACTATTTAAAAAAGAAAGAACAGCGCTACAATATCATATTAAAATATATTAGATGTAATAAAAAATATGATAAAAATATACCGTATTTCCTCTAATAGATCTTCGCGTTTTTTTTCAAATTTTTAGTCAGAATCGATTATTTTCTTTTTCGCGTATTTCTTCATTTCTTTCATAGAAAATCATTTCCAAATAACGGTGAAATTTTCATTCAAGGCAACGCATAACATATTTCATAACAGCAACTATCATTCATCGAAATAATTTCCTTCGGCCTCAACAATTTTCTCCCATCTTTCCTGCAGCTTTGAAATCCCTTTAAACAAAAAATCCGGCCGGCCTTGAGCGCACAAATTCCTTGATCGATCGTGCAATTCTTGCTCGTTTCTTCCGAAATCTCTGTCACATTTAAAGTCACATTTCAATAAAAAATGAAGAATTTCATGAAGAAATATACGAAAAAAAAATCGATTCTGACTAAAAATTTGAAAAAACGCAAAGAGTTATGACACATACTAGTAGTATCCAATAAAGTATGATTTTGTGCAG
This sequence comes from Ditylenchus weischeri, assembly GCA_029231635.1. Classification (NCBI taxonomy): domain Eukaryota; kingdom Metazoa; phylum Nematoda; class Chromadorea; order Rhabditida; family Anguinidae; genus Ditylenchus; species Ditylenchus weischeri. Next base: position 24,061 of record JAMRYI010001261.1, read on the forward strand.
GTTCTGTTGAAAATGCATAATAAAAACTTAAAAGTATGGATCAAGTCAAAAAAATATAATTTGCTTCATACTTTTAATTTTGCGTAAAGATGAAAAGTGTGGGACCTAGGCGGAGATCGAGATTCTGAGAAGTGTCTTTTTTTAACGAGACTCGACTCCAATAAAAATTGTGTTACAGTGAAAGATAAATACAAATAAATTACCACTTGAAATTTGGGAATTAATCAAATAAACAGGCATTTAAAGAGAAGGCAACAGTTAACAAACCACTATGTAATAATAACAAGGACTAGAATAAGGAGCATTAATATATTCCGCGATGTTTTTGGAACGTTTTTTGCGAAAACAAACAAAGTTTTATATATGGATCAGAAAGAGGATTTTAATTCTCACGGCTCACGGTGTTTATTAGAAAATGGATGTCTAATTAAAACCAAAGGTTCTATATGAGAATCCATGTCCAAAATATGCCTTGGTCCCCCCTGTTGTTTTTTTGACAATTTTGCCTTGTCCCCCCTGTTGTTGTTTTTGACAATTTTGCCTTGGTCCCCCCTGCTGTTTCAAATTGTATAAAAAAGAAATGAATAAAAATTGAACAAAACAAAATTTACTGATTATTTGAAAATTTAAAATAAAACAACAGAGGGGACCAAGGCAAAATTGTCAAAAAACAACAGGGGGACCAAGGCAAAATTGTCAAAAAACAACAAGGGGACCAAGGCAAAATTGTCAAAAAACAACAGGGGGACCAATATTTTGGACATGGATTCTCATATAGAACCAAACCAAAACCATTTAAAACAAAGTAAGTGTTGTACTTTTACTTGCTAAAATAAAAATCTTGTGTTTAGAGTCTCTTAGGCTAAACATCTTTGTAGTTTTTTTTAATTATTAAAGGACCCTGTCTCTTCCTTATCATGGCAATTTCAAATGTTTGAATGCGCGCGGGAACACATAGATTTTGTCAATAATGTTTTCGAATTAATTTTTTTGTTTTTATTTTGAATTTTAAACGCTATATTGTGATTGATATAAGTCTCATTATGACAGTGACAAATGTGGAGCAGTGAAAGTCGAATTACTTGTCCGATCTGGCATTGTCAAGCAACGTTGGGCTCGACTAGTCAATGGTTCTAATTTTTGAACAAATTTACAAATTTATTTTCTAAACAATAAAAGCAATCAAAAAACAATTTGAGAATATTATTGACAAAATGCGTGTGGTCCCGCGCGCATTCAAATCTTTGAAATTTTCATGATAAGGAAGAGACAGGGTCCTTTAAAGGATCATAGTTATTCTTCACAATAAGAACTAAGCGATTTAAAAAAAAGTGCTAGTAGCGAATGCACACCACACGACTGCCAACCCTCCCCCCTCCCTTTCGAAAATAACCTGACCTTCTAAAAATCGTTGTAACTACCCTTTGGAACAACAAGTTTAGGCTTAGCCCTTGGGCCGAGGGGTAGGCGAGCGTATGGAAGTTGTGACTCAGAAACGCACATTTTCCGGCGTCTGGGACATGCATTTGGGTGCTCTTTACTTAAGTTTTTGAATGTCAGAATGGGGGGGAAGGATTTGCTAATAGGGTCGAAAAAATTCTCAACTTATAAGTCACCAACTGAGTTTCCGGTCGAATAGAGCAACCACCACATAATTCTTTAACGGCAAAACTTTTTCTTGTCACCGGATGAATTTTTTGTAAGGTTGTCACCGAAAGACTCTTTTTTGTCACCTAAAATCTTTTTTGTCACCGTTTCCTTAAAACCATCGTCTAATAGTTTTTTTTATCGATAATGGTCTAATACTATTTTAACGATTTTTCTACCATCTTTTAAACGTTTTGAGCTGAAATTTTTTTCTCTAAAAATTACCTTAGGGGGTGACGGGGCCAAGGTCACATTTTGTGTTTTGGGTTACCTCAATATTCATAAAAATTTAAAATGGTAGAAACACCGTTAAAAAAGTATTAGACCATTATCGAAAAAAAAAGTTTGAAAAGTACTTGGTCCCCCCTGTGGTTTTAAAGAATCGGTGACAAGAAAAAGATGGCTCTATATGTGTTCATGACGACGCCGGAAAAAATCTGCCTTGGTCCCCCCTTTCTTTTGCAAATTTTTGCTCATCTAATTGTCCGTGAACCAGGCATTTTAGTTCTTGTGTTTGAATTAAATAGTTTTTTCTATTAACTTTTAAGTATACTGATCCTTTTCAATGGAAAATGTGCTGTTTTGGTCGTGCTCCTGCCAATACAGGCCTACATAGCAATCGATTTACTCTAGGAGTAGTCTCGTAAATTTATATTTCTAACACGCAAAGTGCATTTTTATTATTTTTAATCAAAAATTAATAAAAATTTTGAAAAAAATCAGCTTGGGGACCAAGGCAAAACTGATTTTTTTGCAAAAAAAGTTAACAGGGGGACCAAGGCATATTTTTTCCGGCGTCGGCATGAACACATATAGAGCCAAAAAGATTTTCGGTGACAATAAAAAGTTTTGTCCAATCTTTAATACATCATGCCTCGAATTAAAAAAGTTTTGACGAAAAGTTAGTCATCCGTTTATAAACCTGTAAGCTGCACATATTTTTACATAAGACAAATAAAGCCATAAAATTAAAAAAGTTATGCTGTCCAGTAAAAACAGTTTTAATACTTTCGAACATTCCATAATATTTTTTTTGAATATGCTGAGTACGATTAGTTTGAGCCGTGGATATAAAAACACTTGAGTTTCTTGTATTAAAAATGACACTCACTCAGTTTTTAAATAATTTCATGGATAAATTGTGCATGTGAATAAAACCTTACATAGTAAAAAGAAACTTACAAAGGAGGGACGCTGACTGTGACATGGGGGACTTTTGATAAGTTTTTGTAGTGTGTTGTTGTAGAGCATGCCAAAGTTGCCTATAGATTTGTCTCCTCGACCATAAAGTCGAACAAGAAAGAGAAGAACGAGCCATAGCTATGGGGCAGTTACGAAAAATATTGATACGGGTAACTTAGTGTTTTTGACTACTTTTAAAGACCTTCAGAGCTGGGCAGCCAGGCCCCCCGGGGCCTTATTTTTCAACCCCTCGAAAATCGGGAAATTTTGCGGTCAATCTCGAGATTTTCGGGTGAAAATCTGAAATCTAAAAAGCGGAATTTGTAGAGCTCGTGGGAGTTAAGATAACGCAATAAACAGCTTTGCAAAAAATTGACTCTGGGCTGAGATATAGGTCCTCAAAGTTGAGTGGGGCCTTATTAGAGGGGGGGGGTCCTTTTTAGAGAAAATACGGTAACTAGGAACTTAGGCAAGCTCCACAAAAATACTCAAAAACATTTATCTAAGTTCACCTAGGTCACAGTCAGGGTCCCTTTCTGGTTAGACCTAACTTCAACATTTTAAAGTGAGCAATGTTTTTACAGCCTACAATTTGAAAAAAAAAACAATATTTACATAATATCTTGTCTGGACCTAAATAACTACTACTACACTCTTAGTTCTCATTTGCGGGTTTAGATACAGTCCACTCTCGATACAACACCACTCTTGATATAGCACCACTGTTGAAAAATTTGGTTGGCTGACAAAGAAAAAGTCAAGAAAACACACTCTCGATGTAACACCACCTAGGCGTTCCCAGGGTGGTGGAGGTGCTAACTGGGCTATAGCCCTTCCCTGTCAGGATTTTCTTAGCCTTTTTTGCGGCGCTAGTATAGAATACCCCCCCAAGTCAGACCTTCTAAAAATCGTTGTAACTACCCTTTGGAACAACAAGTTTAGGCTTAGCCCTTAGGCTTAGGGGTAGGCCAGCGTATGGAAGCTGTGACTAATAAGTGTTTTACGCACTTTTTCTGGGGTCTGGAACATATATTTGGGTGCTCTTTACTTAGGCTTAGGGGTAGGCCAGCGTATGGAAGCTGTGACTAATAAGTGTTTTACGCACTTTTCTGGGGTCTGGAACATATATTTGGGTGCTCTTTACTTAGGCTTAGGGGTAGGCCAGCGTATGGAAGTTGTGACTAATAAGTGTTTACGCACTTTTCTGGGGTCTGGAACATATATTTGGGTGCTCTTTACTTAGGCTTAGGGGTAGGCCAGCGTATGGAAGCTGTGACTAATAAGTGTTTTACACTTTTCTGGGGTCTGGAACATATATTTGGGTGCTCTTTACTTAGGCTTAGGGTAGGCCAGCGTATGGAAGTTGTGACTAATAAGTGTTTTACACTTTTCTGGGGTCTGGAACATATATTTGGGTGCTCTTTACTTAGGCTTAGGGTAGGCCAGCGTATGGAAGCTGTGACTAATAAGTGTTTTACGCACTTTTCTGGGGTCTGGAACATATATTTGGGTGCTCTTTACTTAGGCTTAGGGGTAGGCCAGCGTATGGAAGCTGTGACTAATAAGTGTTTTACGCACTTTTTCTGGGGTCTGGAACATATATTTGGGTGCTCTTTACTTAAGTTTTAGAAGGCATAAGTGTTGGGGGGGCTATTCTATACTAGGGTCTTTTTGCCTTCTTAACCTACCCCCCATCAGGATTTTAGCCTAGATTTTCTTTGAGCCGAAAAATTTTCATTCGATTCTCATAAATGCATCAACAATATGTCATTAGAAAGCTCGTAATCTGTGCTTTCTTTTGCATATAAAATTAGATCAATCTATTAAAAAAATTGGCATGGTCTACCTCTTTGAAGTTGCATAGGCAAAAATTGGTCGGTTCACAAGGGCAGCTGACCACCATATAGTGACTTTTTGTGGATTTTTTTTTCACCATCGTGTTCAGCGTGAAATTCTGCACAAGAACGTACCTTTAGGACGTGCTAACTTTCCCGTGTTAAGCTCAAATTAACCCAACAGTTGGCTAATTTTCCTCTGAAAAGGGCTGCACCGGATATGAAAAATGTCGGATCGGATATCAGATCTCAAATAGGGCCGGATAGCGGATATCCGGTGCAGCTCTGTCTCGATATAACACCGCCAATGGCCGGTCGCGGGAGCGGTGTTAAATCGAGAGTGGACTGCAGCATATTGCTCTAATTAATGCAATGTAGGATGGTCATCTCGAAATAAGTGAAATAGATAAGTTAACCACGAAAAACCTTAGGCTACACTTTGCATCAACTCTTCGTCAGCTTTCGGCTCCTCCACCATAATTGGACTGATGGAGACAGAAGTAGAGTGGTGGTGTCATTGCTGCTGGATGACACAACCTTGTTAGTCTGGTGGACATTAGAGTAGCCACGGATCACCAATTGGGAAAAACGCGAAAAGATCACTCTGAAAACAATTCTCTTCTTACTAGGTCTTCTTCAATTTTGTTTTCTTTTGATTTGAAAAAAAAAAAACTAGAAGCATATGCTAAGGCTGAGAAGACAACATAAAACTATAAACATTCTGAAGCTACAAAACAATTTTTCGCTATTACAATCGAGTCTCGATTTATGGCCTTAGGATGCAAAACCACCCGTGATATAAGACTGCTGATAGCCGGTTTTGAGGGGTGGTTTTAAATAGAGACTCAACTGTAGCATCTTTAACACTGAAAAGGCTATGAGTTATAAAGGCTATGCAAACTATGAATTTTATGCTGTATTTCACGCTAAATATGATGGCTGAAAAAAATTCGGGCTAAATTAACCTTGACCCCTTCACTCAATTAACCTTGACCCCCTTCACTCAATTAACCTTGACCCCCTTCACTTGACTTGACCTTCACTCAATTCAGCTTGGGGACCAAGGCAATTTATTTCACACTTTTAAATACCAATAATTATTTTGCGTAAAATGATTAAAAAGACTGAAAAACAACTTATTTTACACTTTTGTGCAAAAGTTATTGGTATTGACAAATGTAAAATTTTTTTGCCTTGGTCCCCAAGCTGAATTGAGTGAAAAAAAGGTTAAGTGCTGCTTCGAAACAGGAGGGATTCGAACGGGTAAACAGCTTATAAAGTTGTATTATGAACAGTGTTTGCAAAACTCATACTCATCCTCATAGCCATAATTATTATGAGTTTAGCTAAACTCATAGTTGAGAAATGGGTCATATCTCAAAAAATCAATAATCGTTTTGTAAATCTGAAAAGTGCATCAGATTCCTCACAAAAAGTTGGTAGACAAATGTGTGATCAGATTTAAAATTTAGAGTTGAAAATTTTAAAATATTAACAACTATGAGGATAAAACAACTATGAGTTTAGCTATGAGGCTCATACCTCATAGCTAAACTCATAGTTGTTTTATCCTCATAGTTGTCGATATTTTAAAAATTTAAGAAGAGACCTCAAATCTGATTACACATGTGTCTGTCAACTTTTCGCGAGAAATCCGATGTACTTTTCAGATTTGGATTTTGATCATTGATTGCTGAGATATGACCCCTTTTTCAACTATGAGTTTAGCTAAACTCATGCAGTCAACCCTCGTTAATCCGCCACCTTTAGGGGCCGGCCTCAGGGTGGCGGATTATCGAGATGCGATTACCCTACCTTTACTTAACTTTAGCTTTTTTGGGACCGGCCCTAGGGTGGCGGATTATCGAGGGTGGCGGATTAACGGGGTGGCGGATTAACGAGGGTTGACTGTAATTACTATGACTATGAGGATGAGTATGAGTTTTGCAAACACTGATTACGAACTTTTTGAACTCTCTTCACCTTTTTACGAATCCTCAATGCTGATACCGGATTTGTACTCAGCGTAGTTGATTTACATTTAAAACTGCTTTTAAAATATTAATGTCACTGTCAAATTTCAAATTCCGCTTAAGACAATAAACATTTGATTTTCGAAAAAACTAGGGTTGTGTAATGGACGATTGTCTGGACAATTGTCCGGCCTATTTGTCCAGTGGTCATAAAATTGGACAAATAGGATTAGCAAAAGTTATTAATTTGATACTTTATTACACTATATCAAGAAGCTGTAATAAATCCTATTCGTCCTTATTTGTCCGAAATTTTCTTATTTGTCCGGACAATTATTGGACAACTATTTGTACGGATACCAACCCTAGAAAACTCGAAATTAACTATTTGAATGTTTTATTGTCTTGAGCGGAATTTAAATTTGACAGTGACATTAGTATTTTAAAAGCAGTTTTCAAAGTAAATCGACTACGCTGAGCACGAATCCGGTGTCAGAATTGAGGATTTGCTCAAAGGTGAAGAGAGTTAAAGAAGTTCTTAATACACCTTCAGAAGCTGTTTACCCATTCAAATCAGTGTCTTCGAAATTTGTTTCAGCCATCGTGTTCAGCGTGAAATAGTGGCACACTGAGCCTTTCGAGTGTTAAATAAAGCAATCCGTGTAAAATTAAACAATCAGTGCCCAAAATGCCATTGTCCTCCTGCGGTTTTTTTTTGTAAAAACTGCCTTGGTTTCCTTGAGCTGTTTTATATATCTCTAATAGGTACTAAAATAATCATTTACATAAGTGTCCTGATGTCTAGCTGGTCTATAGCCCCATTCCCTACTAGTCGGGATTTTTTAGCCTTTTTTTAGTCTTTTTGGCCTTTTCGGACTTTTTTAGATCCCCCCCCCCTCACCCCGGGCGGAATTTTTAGCCTATTTAGCCCTCCAACCCCCACCCCCGTCAGAAAATCATGGGTACGCCTATGCTTCGAATTAACGAACCCTTCATTAAACAATTTTTCGACGCCCGATCTGGCTAGTGATCACGTAAAATGACTAGAACTCTACCTTCGATTTAATGAACCCCTTGATTTAACGAACATTTTTGCCAGTCCCTAGGCGCTTCGTTAAATCGAGGTTTGACTGTAGCTGCTTTTTTTGGGTTTGGGTATGTCATGGTATATCTAAATAGTGCCAACATTCTTTTCTGCTATGGAGTCAATTTAAGGTGGTAAACAAGCGTTTCAAAACGATTTTTTTGTAACTTGGGGACAGAACTTTGTTATCCCGGAATTTGACCAAATTTTTTTTACTCCTATCTTGTAAAGCACGTTGTTTAGGAAGATTTATGCGTAATTGCTGCATTACAAGTTCCCTTATTCGCGTGAAACGTGCCAATATAAATGATCAAGTTTGAAAGTTTTCAAAATCTGAACTTTTTCTCACTTTTGAGTCATCTACTTTGCCAACTATATAAAGTGAAAATCGATAAAACAGTGAAACCGAGCTTTTTTCTGGTACAGTCGACTCTCGATACAGCGAACCGCCAAAAAGTTCGTTAACGCCTAGGGTCTGACACTTTTTTTAGCCCGCTTTTTGAAGCCTTTGGCCAGTTGTCTTTGGCTGGTCTAGTCCAAAACATCGCAAGGGTTCCGATTTTACCAATCGTTTCTGAAAATCGCAATAGTTTTGCCGAAAAGACCCGTGACTCAGACACCCTTTTCAAAATTTTCAAAAAGGTGTCCGTTGTATCGAGAGGCACGGTTTTTTTCCTTTTAGCAAAACTATTGCGATTTTCAGAAACGATTGGTAAAATCGGAATCCCTGCGATGTTTTGGACTAGACCAGCGAGGGCACTTTTAAAATAGCGGTTACGCAATGGCTGTTACTGAAATTTAGCGACTAATGACTAAAAAATAGCGACAAATTACTTAATTCTGGCGACTAATTCAAATTCGCCTTTAAATTAAGAAATTTAGCGACTAATGGCTAAAATCTGGCGACTAATTTTCACATAACTGATTTTTTCAGTCATTTTTTTTCAACTTCTAGGGTTTTCTATAGGCAAATCGAGGTCGTAGAACACAAAAAAAGCAATTACACATGCAACCGCAAGAGATTGGACAGCGTGCGAAGGGACAGCTGTGAAAGAGTGGTTCAGCAAGGAATATGTCGATGAGCAAGGAAAATGTCTCTTTTTAAGGTATTTTGTGTTGTACGAACTAGAGATGATGACGGACGACAATTCCGTCCTGTCCCGTTAATTTAGAGAATCGTCCCGTCCCGGAATCCTGCCCGGAAATTTTTGGCACCTGTCCCGTCCGGTGTCCCGTCCCGAAATTTAGATGGGACGGACGGGACACCCGTCCTGTCCCGTTAATTTTAGAGAATCGTCCTGTCCCGGAATCCCGCCCGAAATTTTTGCACCTGTCCTGTCCCGGTGTCCCGTCCCGAAATTTTTAAATTTGAATTCTGACCGTCCTGTCCCGAAAAGGTCAAGCCATCATCTCTAGTACGAACCCGATTTGCCTTCAGGAAACATTGAAAATTAAAAATGACTGAAAATTAGTCGCCAAATTTCAGCCATTAGTCGCTAAATTTCCTAATTTAAAGGCAAATTTGAATAGTCGCCAGAATAATCCTATTTCCTTCTGAATGGTCTGAATTTTCTAAATTCATTCTCCGCTTTTATACCAGGTTTTTGTTTGAACGCAACATATAGTTATATATAAATGCAACGCAGATTCCCAGCTACATTTTGGTATATAAATATATGTTGCGTTCAAAAACAAAACCTGGTATAGAAGACGGAGAATGAATTCAAGAAATTCGCGATTTTGGGGAGGGCGCTTATTGAAAGAAATACGGTAGGTAATTTGTGGCTATTTTGCAGTCATTAGTCGCTACATTTCAGTTTGATCCTCACGCATTTACCTACCTAAAACAACATGCTCTACAAGCTAGGAGTAAAAAAATTGGTCAAAATAGGAGGAAAGAAAATTTCAGGAGTTGACTGTAAAGTGGCTGAGTAGAAGTGTCTCAGGATCTGAGGCGTATGGCTAATCTTTATTTTTTTGCCTTTTTTGTTGTTTTCTATCAATCAGTGCTCGAACCAAATTTCATTTTTAATAAATAGTTTTACAGCATTTTGAAAATCAAAAAATTTACCTCCGAACAAAATTTTGCTCGATTGTCAAGATGAAAAATAGATGGCTCGACGAAACAAACTGAAATTTCTCTCATTGATCAGCACCTTTGATGAATTTAAAGGGGGGAACATTTTCTGTACCACTACGACATTAATACCACTACGAGCATGCTTACTTTTTTGACTGTTTTTTTTTTTAATTTTCGGCGCTAGTATAGATTCCCCCAAATCAGACCTTCTAAAAATCGTTGTAACTACCCTTTGGAACAACAAGTTTAGGCTTAGCCCTTAGGCTTAGGTAGGCCAGCGTATGGAAGTTGTGACTAATAAGTGTTTTGAGCACTTTTTGAGGGGTATTCTATACTAGGGTCAAATTTTCTTATATGTTTTTTTTTCATTTTCCATAAATTCATTATCATAGTTTTATAAATAGACGAAACTCTCCTAGATAGCAATTCTGCTTCTGAATTACGATGAAGTAAACCACGAAAGAGAATTGAATAAGGAGGACGCAACGAAAAGAATAAGTATAGGACACGTCTAGGGTTGGCAGTTGGGGTACTCCTGTTTCGGTTTTTTTATCCGAAAACTGGAAATTTTCCGGTTTTCGTTCACCGGCTCGGGTAACCGAAACCGAAAATGTCGGTAACACGCCAACCCTAGACATGTCTAAATTTTTGGCGGAATTTACAAGTATTTGACTATAATCTGATGTGGACAGTCCAAATTATGTCTATGATGTTGCAGATCACCAACATTTATTCCTAGATCTAAATCTGTTGAGATCAGATCAAAATAATCTTTATAAGCTGAGATATCCGGTAGAGTAGGCAAGTAGTGCAAATTTTCTATGTATCTACTCAAAACAGCTATATTTCAGCTCATTAAAATTATCTACGGCAACTTTTTCGCCCTAGTTAATTTTGCCATAACTTTTTGAATTTTGTTGTTTTGACGAGATCTTTTTGTTAGATAGAGGAGATTCTGGCAAATTTTTTGGTACCAGACATTCATTTTTTCATGTTAGCTTTGTTGACAATTACGACCTTTCTAAAAATGTGTCGATGCAAGACGACGCGCCTGCACTGGGCCGTTGCTGTTAGAAATTGGCTTGATGAGACGTTTCCTCTTCGATGGATGGGTCGTGGATCGCCGACTTCTCCTGCTCCTCTTGCTTGGCCACCTTATTCGCCTGACTTGACGCCATGTGACTTCTTTCTCTGGGGCTGGATCAAAAGCAGGGTCTACACAACACCAATCGCTAACATGGATATGCTCCGGACAAAAATCGAACAAGCCTTCGCCGAGCTGCCTCAGGAGATGATCAACAGAGCAATTGTAGCCTATGAACATCGTCTAGAATATTGCCTGGCCGTCAATGGAAGAAGCACAGAGCAAGAATACGCAGATTAAAAATTTGAACGTTCTCATAAATTTTTGTTGATTCCTTTTTGTTGATTTATCGTCATCATATTACAAATGTTTGGTACCAAAAAATGTGCCAGAGTCTCCTCTATCTAATAAAAAAAAGATCTCGTCAAAAGAACAAAAATTCAAAAAGTTATGGCAAAAATTAAATAGGGCGAAAAAATTGCGCCACCTTGTAGATCTGATTCAACGGGTTTCGATTCAAGAAAATATTTACT